>VMDO01014853.1:0-15040 GCA_007922755.1 Pedetes capensis | reverse complement strand
TAACACTAAACCTAACCCTAAACCTAGGCGAACCCTATCCCTAACCCTAACCATAAACCTAGCTGAAACCCTATAAATAACCCAAACTCTAACACTAGTCAAAACACTATACCTAACCCTTACCCTAACCCTAGATGAAACCCTAACCGTAACCCTGACCCTTCCCCTAGGCGAAAACCTAACCTAACCCTATACCTAAACCTAGGTGAAATCCTAACCCTAACCCTAACCCTATCGGAGAAACTACACCTAAACCTAACCCGCCGAAATCCTAACTGTAACCCTGACCCTAGCCCTAGGTGAAACCCTAACCCTAACCTAACCCTAAACATAGGTGAAACCCTAACCTAAACCCTAACCTTAGGCATATCCCTTACCCTAACTGTAACCCTCAGTCTAGGTGATACCTGAACCCTAACACTAACCCTAGGTGAAAACCTAACCATAACCTAATCCTAACCCTAGGTGAAACGATACCCTTAAACCTAACCCTAACCCTACCTGAAACCCTAACCCTAACCCTAACCCTAACCCTAAACCTAACCCTCACCCTAACCCTAGGCGAAACCATAACCATAAACCTAACCCTAACCCTAAACATAACCCTCAACCTAACCTAATCCTAACGACATGCAAAACCATAACCCTAACCCTAACCCTAACCCTAACCTTATCTCTGACCCTAATCCTAGGTGAAAACCTAACCCTAACCTAACCCTAAACATAGGTGAAACCCTAACCCTAACCCTAAACTTAGGCATAACCCTTAACCTAACAGTAAACCTAACTCTAGGGGAAACCTGAACCCTAACACTAACCCTAAGTGAAAACCTAACCATAACCCTAATCCTAACCCTAGGTGAAACCATAAACCTAAACCTAACCCTAAACCTACCTGAAACCATAACCCTAACCCTAACCCTAACCCTAAACCTAAACCTAACCCTCACCCTAACCCTAGGCGAAACCATAACCCTAACCCTAACCCTAACTCTAACCCTAACATAACCGTAAACTTAAACCTAAACCAAACGACAGGCAAAACCATAACCCTAAACCTAACCCTAGCTGAAATCCTAACCCTAACCCAAACCCTAGCCCTAGCTGAAACCCTAACCCTACCCCTAGGTGAAACACCAACCCTATCCCTAATCTTAACTCTAGCTGAAACCCTAAAACTAAACCTAACCCTTACCTCAGGTTAGGGTTAGGGTTAGGGTTAGGGTTTCATCTAGGGTTAGGGTAAGGGGTAGGTATAGTGTTTTGGCTAGTGTTAGAGTTTGGATTAGTTATAGGGTTTCTGCTAGGTTTATGGTTAGGGATAGGGATAGGGTTCGCCTAGGTTTAGGGTTAGGTTTAGTGTTAGGCTTTCACCCAGGTTTAGGGTTAGGGTCTCAGCTAGAGTTAGGGTTAGCTTTAGGGTTCTGCTAGGGTAAGCGTTAGTGTTAATGAGTCGCCTAGCATTAGGATAAGGGTTAGGGTTACTGTTTTGCCTAGGGTTAGGGTCACGGTTAGCATTAGGTTTTCAGCTAGGGTTAGGGTTAGGTTTAGGTTTAGGGTTTCCCCTATGTTTAAGATAAGGGTTAGGTTTAGGGTTTCGGCCTCGGTTAGGGTTAGCTTTAGGGTTTCAGCTAGGGTTAGTTTCAGGGTAAGGGTTTCACCTAACATTAGCGTTAGGGATAGGATTAGGGTTTTGCCTAGGTTTAGGGTTAGGTTTAGTTTTAGCGTTTCAGCTAGAGTTAAGATTAGGGATAGGGTTGGTGTTTTGCCTAGGGGTAGGGTTAGAGTTTCAGCTAGGGCTAGGGTTTGGGTTAGGGTTAGGGTTTCAGCTAGGGTTAGGGTTAGGGTTATGATTTTGCCTTTCGTTAGGATTAGGTTTAGGTTTAGGGTTATGTTTAGGGTTAGATTTATGGTTAGGGTTATGGTATCGCCTGGGTTAGGTTTAGGGTTAGGGTTAGGGTTAGGATTTCACCTAGGTTTAGTTATAGGGTTAGGTTAGGGTTTCGCCTAGGGTTAAGGTTAGGGTTAGGGTTAGGGTTTCATCTAGGGTTAGGGTAAGGGTTAAGTATAGATTTTTGGCTACTGTTAGAGTTTGGGTTAGTTATAGGGTTTCAGCTAGGTTTATGGTTAGGGTTAGGGATAGGGTTCGCCTAAATTTAGGGTTAGGTTTAATGTTAGGCTTTCACCTAGGTTTAGGGTTAGGGTCTCAGCTAGAATTAGGGTTCGCTTTAGGGTTCAGCTAGGGTTAGCGTTAGGGTTAATGATTTGCCTAGCATTAGGATAAGGGTTAGGGTTACTGTTTTGCCTAGGGTTAGGGTGAGGGTTAGCGTTAGGTTTTCACCTAGGGTTAGGGTTAGGTTTAGGGTTAGGGTTTCACCTAGATTTAAGATAAGGGTTAGGGTTGGGGTTTCGGCTAGGGTTAGGTTTAGCTTTACGGTTTCAGCTGGTTTAAATTTAGGTTTAGGGTTTCACCTAGCATTAGGTTTAGGGATAGCATTAGTGTTTGCCTAGGGGAGGGTTAGGTTTAGTTTTAGGGTTTCAGCTAGAGTTAAGATTAGGGATACGGTTGGTGATTCGCCTAGGGGTAGGGTTAGGATTTCAGCTAGGGCTAGGGTTAGGGTTAGGGTCAGGGTTTCAGCTAGTGTTAGGATTAGGGTTATGGTTTCACCTGTCGTTAGAATTAGGTTTAGGTTTAAGGTTATGTTTAGGGTTAGGGTTTAATGTTGTGGTTTCGCCTAGGGTTAGGGTGAGGGTTAGGTTTAGGTTTAGGGTTAGGGTTAGGGTTAGGGTTTCAGGTAGGGTTAGGGTTAGGTTTAGGGTTATCGTTTCACCTAGGGTTAGGATTAGGTTCATGGTAATTTTTCAACTAGTGCTAGGGTTAGGGTTCAGTTATCACCTAGAGTTAGGGTTACAGTTAGGTTAAGGGTTATGCCTAAGGTTACGGTTAGGGTTAGGGTTTCAACTATGTTTAGGGATAGGTTAGGGTTGGGGTTTCAACTAGGTTTAGGGTAAGGGTTACAATTAGTGTTTCGGAGGGTTAGGTTTAGGTGTAGGGTTTCAGTTAGGGTTAGGGTTAGGGTTAGGATTTCATCTAGTTTAGGTATAGGGTTAGGTTAGGGTTTTGCCTAGTGTTAGGGTTAGAGTTAGGATTAGGGTTTAATCTAGGTTTAGGGTAAGGGTTAGGTATAGTGTTTTGGCTAGTGTTAGAGTTTGGGTTTGTTATAGGCTTTCAGCTAGGTTTATGATTAGGGTTAGGGAAAGGGTTCGCCTAGGTTTAGGGTTAGGTTTAGTGTTAGGCTTTCACCTAGGTTTAGGGTTAGGGTCTCAGCTAGAGGTAGGGTTAGCTTTAGCGCTCACCTAGGATGAGGGTTAGGGTTAATGATTCACCTAGCATTAGGATAAGGGTTAGGGTTACTGTTTTCCCTAGGGTTAGGGAAAGGGTTAGCATTTGGTTTTCAGCTAGGGTTAGGGTTAGGGTTAGGGTTTCACCTAGGTATAAGATAAGGATTAGGGTTAGGGTTTCGGCTAGGGTTAAGGTTAGTTTTAGGGTTTCAGCTAGGGTTTGTTTTAGGGTTAGGGTTTCACCTAGCATTAGGGTTAGGGATAGCATTATGATTTTGCCTAGGGTTAGGGTTAGGTTTAGTTTTATGGTTTCAGCTAGAGATAAGATTAGGGATAGTGTTGGTGTTTCGCCTAGGGGTAGGCTTAGGGTTTCAGCTAGGGCTTGGGTTTGGGATAGGGTTAGGGTTTCAGCTAGGGTTAGGGTTAGGGTTATGGTTTTGCCTGTCATTAGGATTAGGTTTAGGTTTAGTGTTATGTTTAGGGTTAGGGTTAGGGTTAGTGTTAAGGTTAGGGTTTCAGGTAGGGTTAGGGTTAGGTTTAGGTTTATGGTTTCACCTGGGGTTAGGATTAGGGTTATGGTTAGGTTTTCACCTAGGGTTAGTGTTAGGGTTCAGGTTTCACCTAGAGTTAGGGTTACAGTTAGGTTAAGGGTTATGCCTAAGGTTAGGGTTAGGGTTAGCGTTTCACCTGTGTTTATGGTTAGGTTAGGATTAGGGTTTCACCTAGGATTAGGGTCAGGGTTACAGTTAGAGTTTCGGAGGGTTAGGTTTAGGTGTAGGGTTTCAGCTAGGGTTATGGTTAGGGTTAGGATTTCACCTAGGTTTAGGTACAGGGTTAGGTTAGGGTTTCGCCTAGGGTTAGGGTTAGGGTTAGGGTTAGGGTTTCATCTAGGGTTAGGGTAAGGGTTAGGTATAGTGTTTTGGCTAGTGTTAGAGTTTGGGTTAGTTATAGGGTTTCAGCTAGGTTTATGGTTATGGTTAGGGATAGGGTTCGCCTAGGTTTAGGGTTAGGTTTAATGTTAGGCTTTCACCTAGGTTTAGGGTTAGGGTCTCAGCTAGAGTTAGGGTTAGCTTTAGGGTTCAGCAAGGGTTAGCGTTAGGGTTAATGATACGCCTAGCATTAGGGTAAGGGTTAGGGTTACTGTTTTGTCTAGGGTTAGGTTAAGGGTTAGCGTTTGGTGGTCAGCTAGGGTTAGGGTTAGTGTTAGGGTTAGGGTTTCACCTAGGTTTAAGATAAGGGTTAGGGTTAGGGTTTCGGCTAGGTTCAGGGTTAGCTTTAGGGTTTTAGCTAGGGTTAGTTTTAGGGTCATTGTTTCACCTAGCATTAGGGTTAGGGATAACATTAGGGTTTTGCCTGGGGTTAGGGTTAGTGTTAGTTTTAGGGTTTCATCTAGTGCTAAGTTTAGGGATAGGGTTGGTGTTTCACCTAGGGTTAGGGTTAGGGTTTCAGCTAGGGCTAGGTTTTGGTTCGGGTTAGGGTTAGGCTTGGTTAGGGTTATTGTGATGGTTTTGCCTGTGGTTAGGATTAGGTTTAGGTTTAGGGTTATGTTAAGGGTTAGAGTTAGGGTTAGGGTTATGGTATCGCCTAGGGTTAGGGTGAGGTTTAGGTTTAGGTTTAGGGTTAGGGGTAGGTTTAGGGTTTCAGGTAGGGTTAAGGTTCGGTTTAGGGTTATGGTTTCACCTAGGGTTAGGGTCAGGGTTATGGTTAGGTTTTCACCTAGGTTTAGTGTTAGGGTTCATGTTTCACCTAGAGTTAGGGTTACACTTAGGATAAGGGTTATGCCTAAGGTTAGGGTTAGTGTTAGGGTTTCACCTATATTTAGGGTTAGGTTAGGGTTAGGGTTTCACCTAGTGTTAGGGTCAGGGTTAGGGTTAGGGTTAGGGTTAGGGTTAGGGTTTTGCCTGTCCTTAGGATTAGGTTTAGGTTTAGTGTTATGTTTAGGGTTAGGGTTAGTTTTAGGGTTAGGTTTATGGTTTCGCCTAGGTTTAGGGTGATGTTTTGGGTTAGGGTTAGGGTTAGGGTTTGGTTTTCAGGTAGGGTTAGGGTTAAGTTTAGGGTTATGGTTTCACCTAGGGTTAGGATTAAGGTTATTGTTAGGTTTTCACCTAGGGTTAGTGTTAGGGTTCAGGTTTCACCTAGAGTTAGGGTTACAGTTAGGTTAAGGGTTATGCCGAAGTTTAGGTTTAGGGTTAGTGGTTCAGCAATGTTTAGGGTTAGATTAGGGTTAGGGTTTCACCTAGGATTAGGGTCAGGGTTACTGTTAGGGTTTCTGAGGGTTAGGTTTATGTGTAGGGTTTCAGCTAGGGTTAGGCTTAGGGTTAGGATTTCACCTAGGTTTAGCTATGGGGTTAGTTTAGGGTTTCGCCTAGGGTAGGGTTAGGGTTAGGGTGAGGGTTTCACCCAGGGTTTGGGTAAGGGTTAGGAATAGAGTTTTGGCTAGTGTTAGAGTTTGCGTTATTTATAGGTTTTCAGCTGGTTTATGGTTAGGGTTAGGGATAGGGTTCGCCTAGGTTTAGGGTTAGGGTTAGTGTTAGGCTTTCACCTAGGTTTAGGGTTAGGGTCTCAGCTAGAGTTAGGGTTAGCTTTAGGGTTCAGCTAGGGTTAGCGTTAGGGTTAATGATTCGC
Organism: Pedetes capensis; assembly: GCA_007922755.1. Classification (NCBI taxonomy): domain Eukaryota; kingdom Metazoa; phylum Chordata; class Mammalia; order Rodentia; family Pedetidae; genus Pedetes; species Pedetes capensis. The sequence goes on along the minus strand of VMDO01014853.1, from coordinate 9,073 downwards.
CTAGCATTAGGATAAGGGTTAGGGTTACTGTTTTGCCTAGGGCTAGGGTAAGGGTTAACATTACGTTTTCAGGTAGGGTTAGGGTTAAGGTTAGGGTTAGGGTTTCACCTAAGTTTAAGATAAGGATTATGGTTAGGGTTTCGCCTAGGGTGAGGGTTAGCTAAAGGGTTTCAGCTAGGGATAGTTTTAGGGTTAGGGTTTCACCTAGCATTAGGGTTCGGGATAGCATTAGGGTTTTGCCTAGGGTTAGGGTTAGGTTAGTTTTAGGGTTTCAGCTAGACTTAAGATTAGGGATAGGGTTGGTGTTTCGCCTAGGGGTAGGGGTAGGGTTACAGCTTGGTCTAGGGTTTGGGGTAGGGTTAGGGTTTCAGCTAGGGTTAGGGTTATGGTTATGGTTTTGCCTGTCGTTAGGATTAGGTTTAGGTTTAGGGTTATGTTTACGGTGAGGGTTATTGTTGGGGTTAGAGTTATGGTTTCGCCTAGGGTTATGGTGAGGGTTAGATTTAGGGTTAGGGTTAGGGTTAAGGTTAGGGTTTCAGGTAGGGTTAGGGTTAGGTTTAGGGTTATGTTTTCACCTAGGTTTAGGATTAGGGTTATGGTTAGGTTGTCACCTAGGATTAGTGTTAGGTTTGAGGTTTCACCTAGAGTTAGGTTTACAGTTAGGTTAAAGTTTATGCATAAGGTTAGCCTTAGGGTTAGTCTTTCACCTATGTTTAGGGTTAGGTTAGGGTTAGGATTTCACCTAGGATTAGGGTCAGGGTTACAGTTAGGCTTTCGGAGGGTTAGGTTTAGCTGTCGGGTTTCAGCTAGGGTTAGGGTTAGGGTTGTGATTTCACCTACTTTTAAGTATAGTGTTAGGTTAGGGTTTCGCCTAGGGATAGGGTTAGGGTTAGGGTTAGGGTTACATCTAGGGTTAGGGTAAGGGTTAGGTATAGTGTTTTGGCTAGTGTTAGAATTTGGGTTAGTTATAGGGTTTCAGCTAGGTTTATGTTTAGGGTTAGGGATAGAGTTCGCCTAGGTTTAGGGTTAGGTTTAGTGTTAGGCTTTCACGTAGGGTTAGGTTTAGGGTCTCAGCTAGAGTTAGGGTTAGCTTTAGGGTTCAGCTAGGGTTAGCGTTAGGGTTAAAGATTCGCCTAGCATTAGGATAAGGGATAGGGTTACTGTTTTGCCTAGGGTTAGGGTAAGGGTTAGCAATCGGTTTTCAACTAGGGTTAGGGTTAGGGTTCGGGTTAGGGTTTCACCTAGGTTGAAGATAAGGGTTAGGGTTAGGGTTTCGGCTAGGGTTAGGGTTAGCTTTAGGGTTTCAGCTAGGGTTAGTTTTAGGGTTAGGGTTTCACCTATCATTAGGGTTAGGGATAGCATTAGGGTTTTGCCTAGGGTTAGGGTTAGGTTTAGTTTTAGGGTTTCAGCTACAGTTATGATTAGGGAAAGGGTGGTGTTTCGCCTAGGGGTAAGGTTAGGATTTCAGCTAGGGCTAGGGTTTGGGTTAGGTTTAGGGTTAGAGCTAGGGTTAGGGTTAGGGTTATGGTTTTGCCAGTCCTTAGGATTAGGTTTAGGTTTAGGGTTATGTTTAAGTTTAGGGTTAGGGTTAGGGTTAAGGTTATGGTTTCGCATAGGGTTAGGGTGAGGGTTAGGTTTAGGGTTAGGGTTAGGGTTAGTGTTTCAGGTAGGGATAGGGTTAGGTTTAGGTTTATGGTTTCACCTAGGGTTAGGATTAGGGTTATGGTTAGGTTTTCACCTAGGCTTAGTGTTAGGGTTCAGGTTTCACCTAGAGTTAGGGTTACAGTTAGGCTAAGGATAATGGCTAAGGTTAGGGTTAGGGTTAGGGTTTCACCTATGTTTAGGGTTAGGTTAGGATTAGTGTTTCACCTAGGATTAGGGTCAGTGTTACAGTTAGGGTTTCGGAGGTATCGGTTTAGGTGTAGTGTTTCAGCCAAGGTTAGGGTTAGGGTTAGGATTTCACCTAGATTTAGGTATAGGGTTAGGTTAGGGTTTCGCCTAGGGTTAGGGTTAGGGTTAGGGTTAGGGTTTCATCTAGGTTTAGGGTAAGGGTTAGGTATACTGTTTTGGCTATTGTTAGAGTTTGGGTTAGTTATAGGGTTTCAGATAGCTTTATGGTTAGGGTTAGGGATAGGGTTCGCCTAGGTTTAGGGTTAGGTTTAGTGTTAGGCTGTCAATTAGGTTTAGGGTTAGGGTGTCAGCTAGAGTTACGGTTAGCTTTAGGGTTCAGCTAGGGTTAGCGTTAGGGTTAATGATTCGCCTAGCATTAGGATAAGGGTTAGGGTTACTGTTTAGCCTAGGGTTAAGGTAAGGGTTAGCATTAGGTTTTCAGCTAGGATTAGGTTTAGATTTAGGGTTAGGGTTTCACCTAGCTTTAAGATAAGGGTTAGGGTGAGGGTTTCGGCTAGGGTTAGGGTTAGCTTTAGGATTTCAGCTAGGGTTAGTTTTAGGGTTAGGGTTTCACCTAGCATTAGGGTTAGGTATAGCATTAGGGTTTTGCCTAGGGTTAGGGTTAGGTTTAGTTTTAGGGTTTCAGATAGAGTTAAGATTAGGGATAGGGTTAGTGTTTCGCCTAGGGCTAGGGTTAGGGTTTCAGCTAGGGCTGGGTTTTGGGTTAGGGTTAGGGTTTCAGCTAGGTTTAGGGTTAGGGTTAAGGTTTTGCCTGTAGTTAGGATTAGGTTTAGGTTTAGGGTTATGTTTAGGGTTAGGGTTAGGTTTAGGGTTATGGTTTCGCCTAGGATTAGGGTGAGGGTTAGGGTTAGGGTTGGGGTTAGGCTTTCAGGTAGGTTAGGGTTAGGTTTAGGGTTATGGATTCACCTAGGGTTCGGGTTAGGGTTATGGTTAGGTTTTCACCTAGGGTTAGTGTTAGGGTTCAGGTTTAACCTAGAGTTAGGATTAAAGTTAGGTTCAGGTTTATGCCTAAGGTTAGGGTTAGGGTTAGTGGTTCACCTATGTTTAGGGTTAGGTTAGGGTTTGGGTTTCACCTAGGATTAGGGTCAGGGTTACATTTAGGGTTTCAGAGGGTTAGGTTTAGGGGTAGGGTTTCAGCTAGGGATAGGGTTAGGGTTAGGATTTCACCTAGGTTTAAGTATAGGGTTAGGTTAGGGTTTCGCCTAGGTTTAGGGTTAGGATTACGGTTAGATTTCATATAGGGTTAGGGTAATGGTTAGGTATAGTGTTTTGGCTACTGTTAGAGTTTGGGTTAGTTATAGGGTCTCAGCTAGGTTTATGGTTAGGGATAGGGATAGGGTTCGCCTAGGTTTAGGGTTAGGTTGAGTGTTAGGCTTTCACCTAGGTTTAGGGTTAGGGACTCAGCTAGATTTCGGGTTAGCTTTAGGGTTCAGCTAGGGTTAGCGTTAGGGTTAATGATTCGCCTAGCATTAGGATAAGGGTTAGGGTTACTGTTTTGCCTAGGGTTAGTGTAAAGGTTAGCATTAGGTTTTCAGCTACGGTTAGGGTCAGGATTAGGGTTAGGGTTTCACCTAGGTTTAAGATATGTGTTAGGGTTAGTGTTTTGGCTAGGGTTAGCGTTAGCTTTCGGTTTTCAGCTAGGGTTAGTTTTAGGGATAGTGTTTCACCTAGCATTAGGTTTAGAGAGAGAATTAGGGTTTTGCTTAGGGTTAGGTTTAGGTTTAGTTTTAGGGTTTCAGCTAGAGTTAAGATTAGAGATAGGGCTAGTGTTTCGCCTAGGAGTAGGGTTAGGGTTTCAGCTAGGGCTAGTGTTTGGGTTAGGGTTAGGGTTTCAGCTAGGGTTAGGGTTACAGTTATGGTTTTGCCTCTCGTTAGGATTAGGTTTAGGTTTAGGGTTATGTTTAGGGTTAGGGTTAGGGTTAGTGTTAAGTTATGGTTTCACTTGGGTTAGGGTGAGGGTTAGGTTTAGGGTTAGGGTTAGTGTTGGGGTTAGAGTTTCACGTAGGGTTAGGGTTAGGTTTAGGGTTATCGTCTCACATAGGGTTAGGATTAGGGTTATGGTTAGGTTTTCACCTAGGGTTAGTGTTAGGTTTCAGGTTTCAGCTGGAGTTAGGGTTACAGTTACGTTAAGGGTTATGCCTAAGGTTAGGGTTAGGGTTAGGTTTTCACCTGTGTTTAGGGTTAGGTTAGGGTTAGGGTTTCACCTAGGATTAGGGTAAGGGTGACAGTTAGGGATTCGGTGGGTTAGGTTTAGTTGTAGGGTTTCAGCTAGGGTTAGGGTTAGGGTTAGGATTTCACCTAGTTTTAGGTATAGGGTTATGTTAGGGTTTCGCCTAGGGTTAGGGTTAGGGTTAGGGTTAGGGTTTCATCTAGGGTTAGGGTCAGGGTTAGGTATAGTGTTTTGGCTAGTGTTAGAGTTTGGGTTGGTTATAGGGTTTCAGCTAGGTTTATGGTTAGGGTTAGGGATAGGGTTCGCCTAGGTTTAGGGTTAGGGTTAGTGTTAGGCTTTCACCTAGGTTTAGGGTTAGGGTCTCAGCTAGAGTTATGATTAGCTTGAGGGTTCAGCTAGTGTCAGCGTTAGGGTTAATGATTCGCCTAGCATGAGGATAAGGTTTAGGTTTACTGTTTTGCCTAGGGTTAGGTTATGGGTTAGCATTAGGTTTTCAGCTAGTGTTAGGGTTAGGGCTGGGTTAGGGTTTCACCGAGGTTTAAGATGAGGTTTAGGGTTAGGGTTTCGGCTAGGGTTAGGGTTAGCTTTAGGGTTAGGGTTTCACCTAGCATGAGGGTTAGGGAAAGCATTAGGGTTTTGCCTAGGGTTAGGGTTAGGTTTAGTTTTAGGTTTTCAGCTAGAGTTAAGATTAGGGATAGGGTTGGTGTTTCGCCTAGAGGTAGGGTAAGGATTTCAGCTAGGGCTAGGTTTTGGGTTAGGTTTAGGGTTTCAGCTATGGTTAGGGTTAGGTATATGGTTTTGCCTGTCATTAGGTTTAGGTTTAGGGTTATGTTCAGTGTTATGGTTAGGGTTAGGGTTAGGGTTATGTTTTCGCCTAGGGTTAGGGTGAGGTTTAGGGTTAGGGTTATGGTTAGGGTTAGGGTTTCATGGAGGGTTAGGGTTAGGTTTAGGGTTATGGTTTCACCTAGGGGTAGGATTAGGGTTATGGTTTGGTTTTCACCTAGGGTTAGTGTAAGGGTTCAGGTTTCACCTAGAGTTAGGGTTATAGTTAGGTTAAGGTTTATATCTAAGGTTAGGGTTAGGGATAGGGTTTCACCTATATTTACGGTGAGGTTAGGGTTAGGGTTTCACCTAGAATTATGGTCAGGGTTAGGGTTAGGTTTATGGTTAGGGTTTTGCCTGTCGTTAGGATAAGGTTTAGGTTTAGGGTTATGTTTAGGGTTAGGTTTAGGGTTATTGTTACGGTTTCGCCTAGGTTTAGGGTGAGGGTTAGGTTTAGGGTTAGGGTGAGGGTTAGGGTTAGGGTTAGGGTTAGGGTTGGCGTTTCAGGTAGTGTTAGGGTTAGGTTTAGGTTTATGGTTTCACCTACGGTTAGGTTTAGGGTTATGTTTAGGTTTTCACCTAGGGTTTGTGTTAGCGTTCAGGTTTCACCTAGATTTAGGATTAAAGTTAGGTTAAGGATTATGCCTAATTTTAGGGTTAGGGTTTCACCTATGTTTAGGGTTAGGTTAGGTTTAGAGTTTCACCTAGGATTAGGGTCAGGGTTACAGTTAGGCTTTCGGAGTGTTAGGTTTAGGTGTAGGGTTTCAGCAGGGTTAGGGTTAGGGTTAGGATTTCACCTAGGTTTAGGTATAGGGTTAGGTTAGGGTTTCGCCTAGGGTTAGGGTTAGGGTTAGGGTTAGGGTTTCATCTAGGGTTAGGGTAAGGATTAGGTATAGTGTTTTGGCTAGTGTTAGAGTTTGGGTTAGTTATAGGGTTTCAGCTAGGTTTATGGTTAGAGTTAGCGATAGGGTTCGCCTAGTTTTAGGGTTAGGTTTAGTGTTAGGCTTTCACCTAGGTTTAGGGTTAGGGTCTCAGCTAGAGTTAAGGTTAGCTTTAGGATTCAGCTAGGGTTAGCGTTAGGGTTAATGATTCGCCTAGCATTAGAATAAGGGTTAGGGTTACTGTTTTCCCTAGGGTTAGGGTAAGGGTTAGCATTAGGTTTTCACGTAGGGTTAGGGTTAGGGTTAGGGTTAGGGTTTCACCTAGGTTTAAGATAAGGGTTAGGGTTAGGGTTTCACCTAGGATTAGGGTCAGAGTTAGGGTTAGGTTAGGGTTAGGGTTATGATTTTGCCTATTGTTAGGATTAGCTTTAGGTTTAGAGTTATGTTTAGGGTTAGGGTTAGGTTTAGGGTTAGGGTTTCACCCAGGTTTAAGATAAGGTTTAGAGTTATGGTTTCGGCTAAGGTTAGGGTTAGCTTTAGGTTTCAGTTAGGGTGAGTTTTAGGGTTAGTGTTTCACCTAGCATTAGGGTTAGGGATAGCATTAGGGTTTTGCCTAAGGTTAGGGATAGGTTTAGTTTTAGGTTTTCAGCTAGAGTTAAGATTAGGGATAGGGTTGGTGTTTTGCCTAGGGGTAGGGTTAGGGTTTCAGCTAGGGCTAGGGTTTGGGTTAGGGTTAGGGTTTCATCTAGCGTTAGGGTTAGGGTTATGATTTTGCCTGTCGTTAGGATTAGGTTTAGGTTTAGGGTTATGTTTAGTGTTAGGGTTAGCGTTAGGGTTAAGGTTAGGTTTTCGCCTAGGATTAGGGTGAGGGTTAGGTTTAGGTTTAGGGTTAGGGTTAGGGTTTCAAGTAGGGTTAAGGTTAGGTTTAGGTTTATGGTTTCACCTAGGGTTAGGATTAGGATTATGGTTAGGTTTTCACCTAGGGTTCATGTTATGGTTCAGGTTTCACCTAGGGTTAGGGTTACAGTTAGGTTAAGGTTTATGCCTAAGGTTAGGTTTAGGGTTAGGGTTTCACCTATGTTTAGGGTTAGGTTAGGGTTAGGTTTTCACCTAGGATTACGGTCAGGGTTAGAGTTAGAGTTACGGAGAGTTAGGTTTAGGTGTAGGTTTTCGCTAGGGTTAGGGTTAGGGTTAGGATTTCACCTAGGTTTAAGTATAGGGTTAGGTTAGGGTTTCTCCTAGGGTTAGGGTTAGGGTTAGGGTTAGGGTTTCACCTAAGTTTAAGATAAGGGTTAGGGTTAGGGTTTTGGCTACAGTTAGGGTTAGCTAAAGGTTTTCATCTAGGGTTAGTTTTAGGGTTAGGGTTTCACCTGGCATTAGGTTTAGGGATAGCATTAGGGTTTTGCCTAGGGTTAGGGTTAGGTTTAGTTTTGGGGTTTCAGCTAGAGTTAAGATTAGGGATAGGGTTGGTGTTTCGCCTAGGGGTAGGGTTAGGGTTTCAGCAAGCCCAGGGTTTGGGTTAGGGTTAGGGTTTCAGCTAGGGTTAGCGTTAGGGTTATGGTTTTGCCCATCGTTAGGATTAGGTTTAGGTTTAGAGTTATGTTTAGGGTTAGGGTTAGGGTTAGGGTTATGGTTTCGCCTAGGGTTAGGGTGTGGGTTAGGGTTAGGGTTAGGGTTTTAGGTAGGGTTAGGTTTAGGTTTAGGGTTATGGTTTCACCTAGGGTTAGGATTAGGGTTATTGTTTGGTTTTCACCTAGGGTTAGTTTTAGGGTTCACGTTTCACCTAGAGTTAGGGTTACAGTTAGGTTAAGGGTTATGTCTAAGGTTAGCGTTAGGGTTAGGGTTTCACCTATGTTTAGGGTTAGGTTAGGTTTAGGATTTCACCTAGGATTAGGGTCAGGGTTACAGTTAGGGTTTCGGAGGGTTATGTTTAGCTGTCGGGTTTCAGCTAGGGTTAGGGTTAGGGTTAGGATTTCACCTAGGTTTAGGTATAGGGTTAGTTTAGGGTTTAGTCTAGGGTTAGGGTTAGGGTTAGGGTTAGGGTTTCATCTAGGGTTAGGGTAAGGGTTAGGTATAATGTTTTGGCTAGTGTTAGAGTTTGGGTTAGTTATAAGGTTTCAGCTAGGTTTATGGTTAGGTTTAGGGATAGGGTTCGCCTAGGTTTAGGGTTAGGTTTAGTGTTAGGCTTTCACCTAGGTTTAGGGTTAGGGTCTCAGCTAGAGTTAGGGTTAGCTTTAGGGTTCAGCTTGGTTAGCGTTAGGGTTAAGGATTCGCCTAGCATTAGGATAAGGGTTAGGGTTACAGTTTTGCCTAGGGTTATGGTAAGGGTTAGCGTTAGGTTTTCAGCTAGGGTTAGGGTTACGGTTAGGGTTAGGTTTTCACCTAGGTTTAAGATAAGTGTTAGGGTTAGGGTTTCGGCTAGGGATAGTTTTAGCTTTTGGGTTTCAGCTAGGTTTAGTTTTATGGTTAGGGTTTCACCTAGCATTAGGGATAGGGATAGCATTAAGCTTTTGCTTAGGGTTAGGGTTAGGTTTACTTTTATTGTTTCAGCTAGAGTTAAGATTAGGGAAAGGGTTGGTGATATGCCTAGGGGTAGTGTTAGGGCTTCAGCTAGGGCTAGGGTTAGGGTTAGGGTCAGGGTTTCAGCTTGTGTTAGGATTACGCTTATGGTTTTGCCTTTAGTTAGGATTAGGTTTAGGTTTAGGGTTATGTTTAGGTTTAGGCTTAGGGTTAGGTTTAAGGTTATGGTTTCGCGTAGGGTTAGGTGAGGGTTATGTTTAGGGTTAGGGTTAGGGTTAGGGTTAGGGTTTCAGGTAGTGTTAGGGTTAGGTTTAGGGTTATGGTTTCACCTAGGGTTATGATTAGGTTTATGGTAATTTTTCAACTGGTGTTAGTGTTAGGTTTCCGGTTTCAACTAGAGTTAAGGTTACCGTTAGTTTAAGGGTTACGCCTAAGGTTAGGGTTAGGGATAGGTTTTCACCTATATTTAGGGTTAGGTCAGGGTAAGGGTTTCACCTAGGATTAGGGTCAGGTTTACAGTTACGGTTTCGGAGGGTTAGGATTAGGTGTAGGTTTTCAGCTAGGGTTAGTGTTAGGGTTAGGATTTCACCTAGGTTTAGGTATAGGGTTAGTTTATGGTTTCGCCTAGGGTGAGGGTTAGGGTTAGAGTTAGGGTTTCATCTAGGGTTAGGGTAAGGGTTAGGTATAGTGTTTTCGCTAGTGTTAGACTTTGGGTTAGTTATAGGGTTTCAGCTAGGTTTATGTTTAGGGTTAGGGATAGGGTTCGCCT
>VMDO01014852.1:0-43732 GCA_007922755.1 Pedetes capensis | reverse complement strand
CCACTGCAGGCAGTTCTAAGATAAAGGGGTCAAAAAGAGCTTCTGCTTCCTAAGTATTTCCCAGAATTAATATAAAGGGAAAAACAACACAAAACTATGGGAACTGAGCCAGGCATGGTGGCGCACGCCTGTGATCCCAGCAACTCGGGAGGCTGAGGCAGGAGGATTGCAGGCTCAAGGCCAAAAGCAGCCTGCGTAGTGTAGTAAGATGCTGTTTTAAGATAAAAAATTAAAAATGGGTTGGAGGTGCAGCTCAGTGGCAGGGCTCCTGTAAAGTTTGTGTGAGGCCCTGGGTCCAACCCCCAAACACTGAGGGGGAAAAACCCACTACAGGAACTGAAGTGCTTGATGTTTTGTTGATCTTGAATGGATACCAGCTTTGTAAAATCTCCATCAGCTCGCACACTGGCAAATCAGGCGCAATTCTCCTCCTCCTCGCCACAGAGATAAGGGAGGCAGCCCTCTCAGGAGCTGAGCTGCTCCTCACCACTGCACGCTCCATCCAGCCCTCAGCTGAGGCTGGAAACAGGCCTGCCTTGGCGTCAAGAGCCTGCATTCAACTGGAGCCCCAGACTCGAAGGAAGTGGATGACACCTGCACCTGCTGACGTGGAAACGGATAGGTCATTCCAAGAGGTCTGTGCGGAGTCCCCAAGCAAAGCTCTGCCTCCAAACCCCAGGCCCATATGCCACCTCCCCTTGCCAGGCTGGCCCCTGGCTGCTGGGCTCCCATTTGCTCAGGACACTGAGCAAAGTAGGTCACACCTACTGCTCAACCACCTTTCCAGGCACTGAAGGTCACCTCCATGCTCGGCATTTTTGCGTCTTTTCAAATAAGTAATGCAATGGATGTTTCTCAATATGGTCCTGCTGGGCTGAGGGCCCGGCAGCGGCTGTAACACCGCACGGCATGTTTCTGGCATATGCTGCTGCTTGTAGATGGATGCCAAATTGATACTACATCAGGGAATGCACTTTCATGCAGAATTAAGGGCAGCAAGCAACAATTTGTTTTAAAAAGTATATTAGAGAGGAATGTGGGCAAACAGAAGTCCTGATCACAATGACACACAGAATTCTGAAATTTAAGGGGAATAATTAATAACACAGTGCCTTTAAAAGTATGAAAGTAGACCTTGAAATGCCACCAGGTGATCGCTCTGAAGACTACACTATGCCTTACTGATGGATGCCAAAGTCAATGTTGCACCAATGCCAATGTTCCCAAGATCTTTCAAATAAAATTCCAGGGCTACTTGCGGTTGGCAGATTAATAGTTTCCCAAATATGTCCAGCCCCATGTATCTGTCAGTTTGTCAAGTTGTGGGGGCTGCATGTTGCTGTGATGCTGAAAGCTATGCCACCAGTATCTCAGATATGAGCAGGGCCACCCATGGTGGACAGGTTCCAGCTGAGCTTCCAGACTAAGACAGACTAGGAAGAAGGACCCAGCAGCCCACTCTCGAAACAATTAGCCACTGAAAACCTAATGAATAGCAGAGAAGCATTGTCAAATGTAGTGCCAGAAAATGAGCCCTGCAGGCTGGAAGGCGTTCAAAAGATGAATGTGGAGGGGTTGTCGCCTCAAAGAAAAGTTGACCTTAAAGCCCCTGGGAATGATGTGGCATGACTCAAAATGAGAAGAAACACAGTAACAGCAACACTGGGCTCAAACATAAAAGATTGTATGTATGGCACAGTGTTGGGTAGTGTTTCATCATGTTTACATAAGGTCATTATTAGAAAGACCTATCTTGACAGCACTTAATAACGATAATGAATATGTCCACACCCTAGTCTCCAGGATCTTCGAATATGTTGCGCTAAGTGGCAAAGTGACATTGCAGATGTGATTAAAAGTGATAGTCCCACGATAGGGGATTACCCTCAGTCCATCTATGCCTGATTTAGTCAGCTAGGTGCACTTATGTAGAAAAATGGTCAAAAGATGCAACATTGCTGCCTTTGATGATCAAGGAGGGCCCTGAGAACCAGGGAACACGGGAGGCTCTGGGGGTAGGGGAAGACCTGGAAAATGGGCTCTGGACTGGAGCCTCCACCAAAGAGCACAAACCACCCACTACCTTGATAACTAGCCAAGGGACCCAACATCACACTTCTGCTTATTATTTCCCAGACACTTCATCAAGTACTTAATCTTTACAATAGCCCTGACATTAATACCATCAGTGTTCCCATTTTACAGATAAGGGAACTGACATTAAATAATTTTCCCTGATATCTCACAAGTAACAAATAAGACGTGGCTCTACAACCGGTTGTAAACCTGTGGAGTTATAAGGTAAAAAACTATGCTGAATTTTGCTCTGTTTTGTTTTGTAATATCTTAGATGGTATACAGCTTAACAGGGTTCATTATGATAATTCCACATGTGCATATTTCATTGTGAATTGCTCACATTCACCTCCCCCATTACCCTAGCATGACCCCCCTCTCCCACCTCCTTTTTCCCCGACAAGGTCCCCATTCCACCTGCATGTCTTGTTTGTGTGTACATTTATCTATGTATTTATATAGAGGTATGTATCTCTCCAGATTTTGCCTTAAGAGCAAAACATGTGATATTTCCCTTCCTTTCCCCCATTTCTCTTTCTTATTGAAATGTACTGCTTTAAGCCATTAAGTTTATGTTATTACTTTACAGCAGCAAAAGAAAACCAATGCACTATTTTAAGCCTAACCAAATTATGAAGTTGTGAAATATTATGAAATTAACCAAAGAAGAAAAAGGGGGAAATATTTAATATGTTCTCAGTTTGAAAAGCATTAAAGGGGAACATCATTTTAAAATGTGGAAGCAAATAAATGCTCCAAAAATAGATTCTATTATATGAAATGATTTTACTCTCACAGTAAATATTAAACAATGGAGAAGGAAAAACTTATCTAAGAAGTAGTTTGGGGATATCCGGTTAGTAACTTCAAAACAAAAGTAGTTTATATCCTCAGTTGATAACATAAATCAAACTACCAGTAAATGATCAAGAAAGTAAATGTTTTTAAATCTTATAAAACATGGCAAACAATAAAAATAAATATGCTTAACTATATGCAGGAATTGAAACTTTTTAAGATTTAATTGTTAAGAAAAATTCAAATTTAATGCAACAAAAATCTGTTTTTAACTTCTAAAGAAATTAAAAGAAAAACAAGGAACTAAAACTCTTCTAAAAAAAAGTGGTCCATATTGTATAAAATGCACAATTGTCATATAAAAATAAGATGCTTAATAAATGAATGGGCAACAGTCATAATCTGATCATCTATGCAAGGGATATTGAACTTAGTAAAAACACATATGCAAAAATGTTCTCCTTTGTTGTGATAGAAGAAAAACAAAGTGCTCATTAAATATCATTTTGCACCTATTATATCAGCAGAAATAATGGTAATACTCAAGGCTAACCTGGTTCTGATTTTGTACATCTCCAACCTGGTGGATGCAATTTGTGCTCATGAAGTGACTTAACCATACACATCAAAAGTCATAAAATATTAATTTTCTTAGATCTAGTAATCCTGTTGCTGGGAATTTATACTAAAGAAAAAAACCCTAAAAGTAGGAAATGCCTATGTTGAAAGATGTTCACTTAATACTTTTTTAAAAAAACTAAGGACAAAACCAGAATAGCTAAATGATCTTCTACTTGGCGGACAATTAGACATTCGTTGAAATAGCAAATATGAAAGTTACATAGCAACATGGAGAAGGTTAATACTAAGTGTTAATTAAAGCTGAAAATATTTGGTTGATCAAATCATCATTTTGTATTAAAATGGTCAAATACTGAAAATTTTATATGTTACCATCTAACAGCTCTGTGAGGCATGTTGTTGTTGTTAGGTGCCATCAGGTGTAGGTTGTTTAAAATAAGATCTCACTGTGTACCCTATCCAGGAGAAAACAAAAAGAAAAATGACTTATGGGATGATAGTATTGAGAACTAGCTTCTCACCCTCTGTTACTTCTCATGGTGTTGTAATATTATTTTGTAGAGTCTACTTTAATTTTCCCCCCACGTCTGTCAGCTTGTCATGCTATGAAGGCTTGCCTGTTGCTATGATGCTGAAAGCTATGCCACCAATTTCTCAGATACCAGCAGGGTTACCCATGGTGGACAGGTTTCAGCTGAGCTTTCCAACTAAGACAGACTAGGGAGAAGGACCCGGCAGCCCACTCCCAAAACAATTACTCAGTGGAAACCCTATGAATAGCAGAGAAGCACTGTCAAATATAGTACCAGAAAATGAGATCCTTGTCCCCCAGGTTGGAAGGCATTCAAGAGATGACTGGGGAAGAGTTGTCTCCTCAAAGAAGAGTCAACCTGAATGACAGGAATGGAATAAAGCCCCTGGGACCTCCTTTTGCTGATGTGGCATGACTCAAAATGAGAAGAAACACAGTGACTGCAACAATGGGCTGGAACGTGAAAAGACTGTATGCATAGAACAGTGTTGGGTAGTGTTTCATCCTTCTGTACTTAGTGTCACTATGAGCCAGATCTGACTCAATGGCACTTAATAACAATTTTAATTTTAAAGCATTAAAGACATGGTTTGTATATAGAAAAAGATCTCATGAAATAAGTTAAAAGATATAATTTCATTACATCTTCATCTCATTTCATATTCTGTCTGAAATTCTTCAGTTCACCACCTAAGATTCAAAGGATCAAGCTTCCACCTAGAATAAGAATTTGTTTTGAAAAGACCTAATCAAAAAATATTACCTTTAGCAATGTGGGAACATTGTTGTTGTTAGGCACTGTCGAGTTGATATCCAACTCATAGTGACCCTGTGTACAACAGGCAAAACACATAGGGAACATAGCAGAGAAGATAAGAAGAAGGTTCTAGAGCCAAGACCTATTTTTTACTTGTGACACACTGGAAGAATGATTTCATTTAGCCTCCATTGCCTTATCTGTAAGATGGGAACATCAATGGTATTAATGTCAGGGCTGTTGTAAGGACTCATTGAATGATGGATATCAATTACTTAACAGAGTGTCTGGAAAATAACAAGTATTCAATAAATATGAGCAATTATACACCATTAATGAAACAGTATAAATATTTTGATGAACAATAAATAGACTTAGAGAACAATGTTCACAGAAAAGTACTTCTATACACAGCAGGTGGGAAATGATTCCAACCTATATAATTTTTTATCTTCTGTTTCCTAAAAATATCTTAACAGCACAGATCAGCCCACACTATGGTATGCAGAGTCACCTTGGGAATTACAGGACCATAGCATATAGATTTAGCAGTAACTGCAAATAAATCATAAACAAGTTCCCTTCACCATCCCCACCTACAAAGCAAAACCGAGTGGCCTCGAGTCATTGTTTTTAGAAGCATTTGCCATAAATCCTGCTGCACTACTTCCCTTCACTCGTGGATGTGCTTCATCATTCTCTGGTGCAGGAAGATTTTAAGGGCTGTAGTTGACCCCGTCCCCCTCCGACTGCACAGCCTGTCTTCCCTCCCCTACAAATGGTGGCGCTGTCCGCCACATGACCCTCACTTCCCGGGCCCAAGGGGCAGGGGCACCACAGACTGGATACTGAAGGTCCTTTCTCATGAATGCCACCCAAAAAGAAGCCGCTATCCTTCTGCCACACTGAGGGAAGGGGTAAGGTTTGAGCCATCAGGGCCATGTTGAAGGTGGTGGCGGACCCCTTTGTCTTCTGTCTAGAGACCCAACGCAGGGCCAACATGCTCATTGCTGGTGCTCAGCACGATGTCCCTCACCAGGAACTGCTCTCTCACCCAAGAAAACACTCTGCCAAAGTGATGTCCCCTCCCAGGGAGCAGCCCATCACCAAAGCACAGACTGTTTGCTGCACCTTGAGTCCGAGGGCTCCCTATGGCCCACAGAGGAGAATCCGCCTCTTCTGCCCCATCACACCCTTCTCACTGCCTCGCAGACTTCCTTGCCCCACACTCCCTGGGAATTTGTCATGCACCTCTCATTCCAGATTTTGTCTCCTAGAAACCAAGTCTAAGACAGCTGGCACAGTACAGAGCCCATCTTACAATGAAACCAGAGACAGGAGAAGGGAGCACCTATAACACACTTAGAACCCCTTGTTCCTGCAACACCCAAGCCAGCCTGCGCCTCGGCTGTCTGACTTACTTGGTCAGAGGATCCCTTTTTTCACCTAAGCTAGGGAAAATTGTTTCTTAGTTCTCTCATGACTAAAAGGAGTCCTGACTGTTACAGAATTGCTATCTCATCTCCTGTAAGGCTGATCAAGGCGCTGCGTACATGAGCAACAATGAGCAAATATTTGTTGAACTTAACTGCAGCGTGGTTCTATCTGCGTTTCATACCATGACAGCCATGTAAGAGGTTCTACTAAAAAGACTGGGAACATCTCGTGTACATCTATAATCCCAGCACTCTGTAGGCTGATGCAGGAGAATCACAAGTTTGAGGACAGCCTGGGCCACATAGTGAGTTCCAGACCAGCTTGAGCAATGTTGTTGTTAAGTGCAGTTAAGTCAGTGTCCGACTCATAGCGATCCTATGTACAACAGGGGAAACACTATTGTCAGTGCTTCTCTGCTATCCATAGGGTTTTCAATGGTGGATTGTTTTTTGGGAGTGGGTTGCTGGGTCCTTCTCCCAAGTCTATAGCACCTGTTATTCCCAGAGTTCAACCCTGCTTACCTTCAGAGATCTGATGGGATCAGACACCACAATGGTATGACTACAGGTGGGCTATATAGTGAGACCATATCTCAAAAAGAGCGATGGGGGTGGGGGGTAGAGGAAGTTGTATCATAAGCTTGGTAGGTGCTACATAAAATACCTCCCAATTTAGGGTCTACTAGAATATTTTTTTCTGCCATTGAAAACCCTATGAACAGCAGAGAAGCACTGACAATAGTGTTTCACCTATTATATGTAGGGTTGCTATGAGTCAGACACTGACTCTATGGCACCTAACAGTAACAACAATATTTTTTTAAATCTGAGAAGTCTCACAGTAATTTTTTTTAAAGTTAGAATAAACCCTGTTTACTTTTGGTTTAGGTAGAATTTATCCTGCCTATTTGACCACAGAACTTTGTAAGCTTGAGTGTGGGCCCAGCACCCAAGGGGTTCAGGTTAGCTACACTTTGGAGGACACTGAATGACAACCCTCATTCAGATCACTTGCTGGTGTTCTGGAAGATCGGGCAGAGCTGCACCAGGTTTATCCCCGAGTTCCGGGGCAGAGCAAGGCAGGTGGCAGAGGCAGTCAGAGGTCAACAGATCAGGAGAGGAGCCGCGGGAGGCGACACGAAGGACCCTGACTTGTTGCAAGAACACATGAAGATACAGAAGGGCTTCAAGCAGAGAATGAGGTGATGAAAGGTCACTTCAATTTAGTATAAAAACAAACCAGAGGGACAAAAGTGAACCGTAACAAACCAATTAGAACACTCTCCCATACTCAGGCAAGAGACAACTACGGTTCTGCTGAAGTGGAACAGGGCAGAGCAGATGATGGCTTTGAGAGATACTTGGGAGATCAGGGTGGTGGAAGGTAACACGGTACGTGAGAGAGGAGATCTGAGGACAATGTTCAGAGGTTCTGAGTGAAACGCATGGAGGGCTGTTCACTGGGACAGAGAGTGTTACCAGAGCACCGTAATGAGATGACTTAATTGAGTTAAGTCGGGCCACATTATGCCTGAGGAGCCTCGAAAAGTCCCCAGAGTTTCCGAGACCATGGATCTGAGGATCAGAAGCAGTGGGTAGCAAGGATCTATGCGTGTGAGGGCTGCCTCCCAATACCAGGTCACTGACACCTTGGAAAACACCCCATGACTATGCATGGAGTGAGTAGGAAAGACAGGGGTGGGGGCATGTAACCGGTCACCACTGAGAATGGACAAGCATCCAAGAAAGAAATGGAGACCAGGTCCCGGGGTCACAGAGGCCAGTGACACTGCGCCTCACTGTGCCAACTCCTGCAAAGGGGTCACTAACGTGCACTCAGGAAAACATCACTGGACTAAGAGATCCGAGGTCAGGGGTGCCCCCCGTGGAAGCTGTTATGGGGTGGTGGGGGCAGAGGCCAGATTGGAGAGCATTGAGAAGAGGGGATAACAGGTGGAAAAGGTGGGCAGGAAGTCCACAAAATGCTCCAGAGACACTTCTGTGAAGAGAGGGAGGAACAGGGCTACAGTTCCAGAGGGACAAGGGTTTAAAGAAAGTTTGGGGAAGAGCGTCTTCATTTTAATTTTTTCATGGGAGAAATTTGAGCCTCTTAAACACTGACGAGGAGGATTCACTGAAGAAGCAAAATTCAGGACTTAGGACCGGGAAGGAATGGAGGATGGCATATGATTCCCAAGACAAAGAAGGGAAAGGGAGGGAGCCAGTGAGTCAGAGATCATCCTTAAGTCCATCTGACTGGAGATTGAATGTGGCAGAACTGTGAACGCAGAACCTATGATCAAAGTTGTGGTGGAGAGGGCACCACCTGCGCAAGCAAAGAGAGGAAGGCAGGAACAGGGACAAGGGCCAAACACCAGGGCAAGCCCTGGACCCAGGAGATTAAGAAACAATGCCACAGGGGACAGTGTGAAGACCTGGAGCCGGGCATCCTGCCCCTGTGCCTGGCTCACCAGAACACTCCCAACTGGCTCCCAACTACTGAATCTCTGGCCCATTGCCCTCCAGTCCACCACCCAGGCAGGGACTGCGATTGTCAACATTGAACTCAGAGGACATGCTGGATAGGTGACAGTAGCCACCTGAGTTTCCACTTCTTTCCACCGGTTCTTGCTGTGTGGTCCGAGTAAGCCCCCTCTGCCTTTGGTTTCCACTCTTCATGTAAAACAAGGACGGTGACATTTTCTCTAACAACCGTATAGGGTTGTCCTAAGAATTGCATGAGTCCCTGGCTGTGAGAGCAATCCAAACACTTGTAAATCACAGCCAGGCAGAGGAACTGTTCCTCATCCTCACTCCCTACCTCCTTCATGGCTCACCCTTCCTCAAATGGTCCCCCTGGCTCCCTCCCAGCTCCTGGGCAGGTGAGGTAATGGATAGTGCTGCCTCCACCCACCGCTGCCACCCTCTCCTTTCCAGGTTGCTCCAAATCTGAGTCATAGTCTAGCAAGTGTAATGTATTTTGCAGGAAGAGCTAGCAGGATCTGCTCCATTTGCTTTCTGGCCCAGTCCTTTAATTGCATTTGAAGTGAACAGCATGCTATAGAGTACAGATGAGGGTGTAATTTGGGAAAAGAGAAGAAAGGAAACTGAAATGTCTTCAAAAAAAGGGGGCGGATGCCACACATACTTGGAATCGTTTGGAATATGCAATTCCCTGGTGACATCTGGAGATCAAACCACCACATTGACCTACCACGTCCTACACTCCTGGGCCTGAATCTTCTGAACCCCCGGGACATGGTCCCAATAGGAGTCGCTGAATCTTTCACTCCATTGCCCACAGAGGTGCGAATCTGTGTCTCTTCATCCTCCTTCAGAAATCGCCTCCCAAGAACAGCCCCTCTGGACTGCGCCGCCCCATGGCTATGTCTCACTCAGGCATCCCCTTCCTCAGGAAGGCCAGCCTCCTTCCCTGAACCCCTCAAGGACCCAGGGTCCACACTGGCACTCAGCACCATATCCCAGCTCCTTCCGGACTCTGCCATCTTGCATGTGCACTGGCTTGGTCTCTCCAGCTGGCATGACTGACGTTAAACACATGCTGGGTTCTGAGGACTTTGGTCCCATTAGCATATCCAAGAAACATCCTCCCCCAATTTTACGTGGGAGGAAACTCAGTTGCACAGAGGGAAGTGGTTTGCCCAGAGCTGGCCAGTGTTAACACCTCCTGGGACTGGCTGTCCAGTTCAGCCTTGTCCTTCTTCTAAAGGCAGTATCTGTCTCTTTGTCCCCGCTGTGGATGCAGTTACAGGAGGAACCTTGGGGATCTGGGAAAGAGAACACCAAGGCAAGAACCACTGCTGAACGGGAGCGAGGAGCACCCCAAAGACCAGCATTCTGTTTAAAATTCTCTCTCATACAGCAAACCAACTACCTTCCTAAAGCCGATTTTCAATGACGCTTCACTTTTCCAGCCACCACGAGATGATATTTCATTTCCTGATAGCTCTAATGTTATTGTCATCAGAACAGACTGCAGTCTTTTACACCATTTTAAACAGAACAATACCCTCTGCGTCTTAGCACTTCAGCCCACCCAAGTGTCACTTGAGTTGCTGTGAGCTCATGTGCACAGATTTGGCACCATTAGCTGTCACCATGGTGACCGTGTCTTTTGTTTTCAGCTTTTGTTGCACATGCTCATCAAGGAGACAGATGCTTTATTGACGAAGCAAAACTTATCACCTGCCTTTGGATGTAAGCGCCTCAAATTTAAAGGAATGTTTTCAAATCCCGACAATGTTCCATCCCTGTCTTCTTCTTGGGGATAAAGAAAACATGCTGTCCAGAACCGAGCAGGTGGCTTTCTTTTCCTCCCCGCCAAGTGGGGACTAGCAGGTTCTCTAGGAGGGACCACAGCTCTCAGTGGAAATGGAGGCCCAGGGGAGCAGGCAGAGCCCTCAAGCCTTCCCAAGGACCCTTCATTGGTTGGATGACCTCACCCGCTGCATGACCAAACACAAGGCTAAGGGTGCAGCTGGGCACTTGGCTTTCTAATCAAGCCCGCTGCTATGTGTGCCGCAGTGGTAAACTGCTGCAGAGATGGCAGCTGGCTATCTGCACCCCATCCATGCGCTGCTCCTCCCATAGGAGATGGAGTCTGCTTCCTCCAGTCCTGAGTCGTGGCCAGCCCTGTGACTCATTCTACCACTAGTGTATAACAAACACAATGTTGTACAAATTGTGGAGTCTAAGCTGCAGGAGACCTGACATTTCACTTTCACTCTTTCAGTATCTAGCTGCTATCTAAAAATACAATGAGTACCATCTAGAGAAAGAGTAAGGCCCAGCCAGCTGCCAGCCATTCTGGTCACCTGAGCTGAGGTACTAGATACCTTGAACATTCTCACCTAGGCTGAAGTCCCAGCTGAATGTGAGTGCACAGGACCCCAGCCAACACCATGCTGGACAGAAGAATCACACAGCTGAGCTCAGCCAGCCCAGAAAGCTAGAAGAAAATAAGTGGCTGTTATGTTAAATCAGGGCTGGGATTTGGCTCAGTGGGTAGAGCACTGTGCTGCAGTCTCTGAGGTCCCAAGTTCAATTCCCAGCACCGCAAAAATGGGAGCAGGGCCTGGCAATCCACTCCCAAGGCAATCCCGGAACAGTCAGCCATTGAAAACCCTATGAGGGTCGCTATGAGTCGGATACCGACTCGACGGCACCTAACAACAACAACAACAACATGTTAAATCAATTAGCTTTGGGATGGTTAGTTACACAGCAATAGCTAACTGATATAGCAGCTAATGGGAGAAGGACCTGGCAACCCCCTCCCAAAACTCAATCTGCCATTGAAAACCCTATGAACAGCAGAGAAGCACTGACAATAGTGTTTCTCCTGTTGTACAGAGGGTCGCTATGAGTCAGATACCCACTCGACGGCACCTAACAACAACAACAATAGCAGCTAAGGGAAAAGAAGATGCAACCAGATCCCTCATCATGGTGGCTATTGAGAAGAACATGGGCAGCCTTTGCTTCATCTGTGCACAAAACTTTCCCCTGGGACCAGACTCTGTTAGTTACCTACATGGCCCACTCATATAATCTTTGAGATATATCTTAGATCCCACCTGTGTGGTTTTTTCTCTGTATTTTTTCTTACCCCTTTCTTCCCTAATCCCCACTTCCAATGGAACTAATCCCCCTCTCCTCTAGGCTACTACTGAGCTCTGTACCTACCTCAGTGATTTCTTTGATCATTGTGTACTTGAGCTCTTTGTCCACATTGTTATTTTAGTTCTGTATCTTCAGTTTTGGGAGAAGGACCCAGCAACACACTCCCAAAAATCAATCTACCATTGAAAACCCTAGGAATAGCAGAGAAGCACTGACAATAGTGTTTCACCTGTTGTACGCAGGGTCGCTATGAGTCGGATACTGACTCGATGGCACCTAACAACAACAAAAACAACATCTTCAGTTTAAGGACTGGTATAGAATCCACTTTCAGTGCACAATTGGGAATGAATGAATGAGTGCCACACTTCTCTTCTGCCCCTCCTCCCTTGCCCAAATTCTATGTTCTCATTGGCAGGTCAGATGTAATTTTACCCACAATCTCTTTCCTGGCCTCTTCTGATCCTCCAGCTCATTTGATGTATAAAACTCATTTCAAAATTAAACATGAAGATAATGTTTAATACACCCAGTCCTGTCCTGTACTCTCACATTTATTCTTTACAGCCGCCATGCCACAGGGCTCAGCTCCTCTTCCTGCATTGCAGCCCTGTTCTCCCCATGGCTGGCAAGCATGCAGTGGTAGGGAGTTGCTAAGTAACTACTAAGAGCCCACAGCATAACTTTGGCTCATTCCTGTGTCACAGAGGTGAGATCATGGCTCTGCCCCTTCCTCCTGCTTCCTGCCACAGGCCTCACTCCTGAGGCAGACCTGCCATGTTCTCTGTTTTCTTCCACCACATGGAACTGCGATGGGTATATGGACCACTTGGGGTCTTGTACCTCTTATACAGGTACAGCTCAATGAAAGGGTCCCAAGATTTAGACTTTACAGGGTGAAGTAAAGGCTATGTAGAAGTCCCCACTACAGATCCAAGACCCAGCCACAGGCTCTTTACAGCTCGTATCAAAGAGCCATGTTGTTGTTGTTAGGTGCCATCGAGTCGGTATCCGACTCATAGCGACCCTCATAACCCTATGGCTGACTGTTTCAGGATTGCCTTGGGAGTGGATTGCCAGGTCCTTCTCCCATTTTTGCGGTGCTGGGAATTGAATTCGGGTCCTCAGAGACTGCAGCACAGCGCTCTATCAACTGAGCTAAATCCCAGCCCTAAAGGGCCATGGCGAATGGCTTTTTCCAGCCTCGGTGATGTCTCTTCTCGCTCTCTATACTCTGGTGTGACCCTCCCATTGAGGTGAGATACCCAGCAGACTTGCTCCCAACAAATATGGCAAAAGTGATGGCATGTCTCCTCCATGATCGGGCTGCTTGAGACTGTGGCTTCTATCTTGCTAACGGCTCTCTCCCTCACTAACCTGCATGAAGCCAGCAGCATACTGGAAAGGTTCACATGATGAGGCACTTGGGGTAGCCTCCAGCCACCTACCAGCTTGGAGGCAAAGGTGTCAGTGTAATGCCTACTGAAGCTGAAGCCTGTCACCCACCATGTCAAGGAGTTGGAAGGAGATGCTCCCATCAGCCTTTGTGTGAGGACCCAGCCCTGGGCAGCACTTGACAGCAGCCCCAAGAACACCAAGAAAGAGGATCCAACAAAGCTGTGTTCAAATTTCTGACCCACAGGGACTGGGAAGTCACATTACACCCGAGAGCAATTGTAATTAATCTCAAAGCAATTGTAATTAACACCGAAGGTTTGGAGCACTTGCTGTGACATCGACAAAGCACCACTGTCAACACTATTCTGCTACTGCAGGTTTTTGTTTTGTTTTGCTTTTTGTTTTTTTGTTTGTTTGTTTGTTTGTTTTAAACCCTATGGACAGGAAAGGAGATGGGGGGAGTAGGATTTGGCCAGAATCTGGGGATCCTCATAGTGTCAAAATCATATCCTAATCTATGATCCTAAGTATTACACCCATTTTAGAGTTGAGCAAGTGGAGGATCAGTGAGGGCAATTTGCTCAATTCCTGGGCTCCTGACTCCTGCATATGGGTCCAGCATCATGCTGTGGCTTCAGAACCTTCAAGCACAGCCTCTGCTTTCATTAAAGTGTCAGCAGTGAGAGCAGGGTTATATCATACGTCTGCTCTCTGTGCACCTCCCAAGCAGTGCCAGATGATGCTCAGCACGCACCTGGGATGTCTTCCTGGTTCACTCAAGGATCCGTCTTCCAGGCCACCCTCTCCAGGGCAACATCATTTACAGGAATGCTTCAGTTGCCATCCAAGTATGGCAGTCCAGACTGGAGGTGTTCTCTGAATACAAAATGATCCAGTTATTTAACGCAGATTGTTTTATGGTATTAATAAAATTGACTGTTATGGGAAATGGCTTTTAAAAGAACCAGGTCTAAGGCCAAGGTTCTAGAAAGCTTTTAGTTGAAATGCAAATCCACTGGAAATGTGGGCCCTGCCAGTATTAAGGAGACGTCCAGCCAAATGCACAGGGGCCAGCAAGCCTAACTCTCCAGTCCATGCGTCCCTACAGTCTGTTTCATCCAATAAAGCTAAATAAAGTTCAACGGTTTGGGGATAGAGGTTGGGGGGCACAGGGTGGGAAGCATAAAAGAAAATGAAACAGAATTTCTGCTTGCCTGTAATTGAATTCCATTTGAGAAAGCCTGCAAGGCAAAAAGAGGAAGAACTGGAGTATTTTTTAAAATGACTTTGAAATCCACAACCTGTGACTGGCCATGTGGCTTCGGGCAAGTCGCTCTCACTCTCTGAATTCACTTAAGTGATGATAACCGTCTTCACCTCACAGAACTGCCATGAAACGCAGGTGAGACGGCCCATGGGCCGTGGCAAGCATGGCGAGATGTCGCGCGGATGTGAGGAATTGTTATCGCCTCACGCAGCAGCTGCACTGTAGCAGGAGTGATCAAAATAGCAGCCATAAAACAAAGTAACACCCCTTAGAGGAACATTTTAGATTTTGCCCACAAATAACAGATGCTTTCTGAGCAAACGCCCTTCCTAAGAATTAGAAGTGAGGATGCATCAAGTCAGAAAACAGAATCACACCAATTATCCTGGCAGAAAATTTATCATGGTTTATCAAAATTCTTCACTGATACCATAACGTGAAATTGTTAACCAGGTGTTTGAGGCGGTGCCTGCAGGAAGCAGTTCTCACCCCACCTTCCTGACCTGCAGGGGATGGGAGACTCCCTGCCCCCAGGCCACTGGGCTTCCAGTCTTCTAATCCCTGGGGAGTGCCACCAGGATGAGTCACCCTCTCCAAACCCCAAAGGTGGAAGGATGCTGGGAAGATCCTGGAATTGGGAGCGCCTTAGCCATGGGCCCAGACCTGGGAAGTGGGGTGGCAGGGGGCTGGTACTGCATCTCCCAGGAGGTGCCCCAGCAAGGCAGGCTCTGTGAGTGCAGGAAACGTTCCCATCTGAGCTGAAAAGGAGCTGGCACGGCTGTGGTGAGGAAGCATGGCTAGGGCGCCCCACACAGAGATGCCCCAGATACAGGGAGCAAATCCTTTCTCTCTCTCTCTCTAGCGCCTCCTTCTGGCAAAGCCAAACTGGGGCTGGCAGAGCCCCAGTCGCTCCCCAGCATTGCTGGACAGAATGCAGGGTGCCAGGCCTGGAGCTGAAACTACAGCTAATAGGCTCATGGGGCATCCAATGTGCATGCAGAAGAAGGGATCTGTGGTTATGGGTTTAATCAAAGAACCGGCCTTTGCAGAAATTCTCCTTAAACTCACACCTCTGGTCCCCTAGGCCCTCAACATGAAGGCAATCCCTGCAAAGCACCTCGCTCTCTGCTCCTGCCCTCTGACCCTCTTCCCTCCCCAACGCTCTGGCGCTGTGGCGTCCACCAAGGAACCGGGGAAGGTGCCAGGGTCACAGCAGCCAATAGCTGGCCTGACACCAGGTCTCACCCCTCAGCCTCCTCTCAGAGAATTGTATTGCCTGTTTTGCAAACATCGATAGCTGAGCTGAGAGAAGCATTAGGCAGCTTGAAAAATTGATACAGTCATTACTCTTTCATGAGGCTCTGTAGACCAGTAGCACATGGCTGAAGGCACGCCCGTGGGATGCTGTGCCACCAGCCCGGCTCCCACAGACTTGACCCTCTAAACAAGAACACGAACAGGCCTTGGCAAATACCACCTGCCACCTGCCACCCACCACCCACCACCAGAGGTGGAGGCACCCCACAGATGATGATGGCCAATGTGTGACTCATTTGCAGGGCTCAGGCCCGACACCAGCTGCCCCTACCCTCCTCACCCAACACCTCTACTCCATCCACCTCTGCCTTTGTGCAGCACACACAGCACAGGGCAAAGGTGAAAGACCCCTACCCACAGCTCTGCATTGTCTGCTGCCCTGAGAAATGAAAAGCTGTCTCCAGGGATTTCCACTTACTCTTCTCCCAGTTCACTCACTATTTGGCCTCATTTCCTCCCATCCCCTGCCATCTTCCTGCCTTTCTCTTCCCCTCTTCCCTCTCCTCCTTCCCCTCTGCTCACTCTGCTATCAGCCCATCTTCCTCTCTCTGGATCTGGCCTCTCACAGCTGGCTCTCAAGTTCCCTCCTCTTCACTCCTGTTTGCAGATCTGTCTGTCCTCAGGTGTACCCATGTGTATGTGTGTGTGACCTTGATGACCTTCTGAGTCCTTGGCCGCCCATGGCCGCCACCTCCAGGCCTCATCTCTCTGGGTTGAGGATGGTCCAGTGCGGGACCGCAGGGAAGGGAGTAACTTGAGTTTTATCCCCTTGCTGCCATGGCCAATGAAAAGAGGGAGGCAGGACAGAGGTCAGCCCTGCTCAGGACACAGACACTGAGTCCCAGCGATGTGCCCCGTTCAGCCCAGTGTGTTCTGCTAGGGTGCCAGGTCACATGCTGGTCACTAGGGCCTCAAGGAGAAAGCAGCAGTGTCCCCAAGCAAGGCTGACCTGGGAAGGTGCAGTGTGAGGCCCCCTAACTTAGCCGGGGAAGGAGGCAGCAAGGGGGCCTCCTGGAGGAGGAGGGGCTGAATCTTGAAGAATGGGTCAGTGTGAAGCTGGCGTGAAGAGACAGGCAGGCACCGGAAGAGAAGTGCCTCTGCAAGGACAGTGTGGGGACACGAAGCACCTCCAGGTGCCCAGGCCTCCCAGACCAAGCAGGCAGCAAGGAAAGGGCCGGCAGGCTGGGGATGCAGGGCCACACAGGGCCTCGGGGGCCAGGTTGTACGGGCTGCCAGCATCCCTACCGCTCAGCCATCACTGCTGCTCCAAAAAGTCCCTTCCTGGAGGCCCTACCACCTGCTGCTTGAGATGCCTTCAGGCCATGGGCAGTGGCTCAGTCCCTCCTCAGGAGACCAGGGCAGAAGTGACACCCCAGGGCCCACCCACAGCTGGGGACTGATGGGAGGTATTGGAGAAAGCCTGGATTTACAACCCTTTGATTAACATGGCTCAGGCACATCTACACTGCATGGAGAGGCCCCTGCGGGATTGAGGCTGTCCCCTCACCAGCGTACCCGTTAGCTGCCTGTCCTTCCACAGCTCAGGGACCCACCCACTCTGGTGTCCCATCAGCCCCCAAGTAAACTCCTTGCACTCAGGGCTTTGTCTTGCATCTGGTTCTGGCTTGGTGTGATCTTCTGCAGGCCTAGGAGCCTAGGAGGAAGGCCACCGGTAAGAGCAGCCCAACAGATTTAGGCTTTGGAAGGACACTCCAGGGGTTAGTGTTGAGAATAGCAGGAACACACTATTTCAGAGGCCACCACACCCTCCCAGGCTGGAGACAAGACTCTAAGGGGGATGAGAGAGCAAGGGGCCCGACTGAGGGTCACGGGGAGAGAGGCGGGTTTAGGACTGCGGGTCGCAATCCCTTTCTTGCAGAAATCACTGGATGTTCCTAGTGCTTCACGGGGAAGATGAAGAATGAGGTGGGGTCTAGCACCATAACCCCGGGGATGAGCTGCCTGACCTACAGAGGTCTGGGAGGAGGTGGGGCTCAGGACAAGCTCCTAGATGCCAGGATGCAGGCGAGTTACAAAGAGTGATGACGAGGCCCCAGAGAAGGGGGAAGGGGCAGCAGGCCAAGGGGCACCTCCCCGGGCAGCAGGGAGAGTCGAGATGGGTCGGGGCAGAATGAGGAGGAGGAAGCCCTGGAGACAGACCCAAGCCTCTACCACACCCCAGCCCGCCCACCCTCCCCTCTGTGACCTGGCTCCTCCTGAGTCCCACTGCTTAGGACTCAACCTAGGCAATGATCTGATCCTGACAGCTGAGTACTGGACCCACAGCCCCAGAAGCTGGAGAGACTCCACCAGGAGGTGAGAGGAGGCAGGAGCCTGGCCAGGTGATCCCCCTGCCCCTGCCCCTGCGCAAGGATGCTGCAGAATCCATGGAGCCCGTGGCCACACCAGCACCCCAGGCCGTGGGACAAAGCTGTCAACAGGTATCCAGGAAGGTCGCATGGCTCCCGACAGAGGTGAGAAAGAACATCCCAAAGGGAGCCCCACACAGCCCAAAAATGTTCTGGCAGACATGTACAGTGCCTATTCCCAAGGATCCCCCATGGGGCTGAAATACTGAGGGGCTGACACATCACTTGTCACCCACAGTTTCTCTGCTCAGCTTCTGTGGAAGGAGTATGGACAAGGAAAAGGGAAAGAAGGTGGGTGTCTGTTGAATACGAGCAGGAATAGCCGAGCGCAGTGGTCATGCCTCTAATCCCAACAACTCGGGAGGCAGAGGCATGAAGATCGCAGGGTTGAGGCCAGAGGAAGCCTGAGTAACTTAGACCCTGTCTCAAGGTCAAAAGTAATAAATGGAGCTGGGGGTGCAGATCAGCAGTAGAGCTCTTGCCTAGCACGTGCTGGGCCCTGGGTTCAGCCTCCCAGTACTGAGAGAGAGGTAGGAGAAGTCATGCCCCGTGGGAGCTCCCAGAGAGCACCACTGGCTCACCTGCCCTTGTGGATGGCCTGCCCTGGATCTGCACACTGTCACCAGTAAGGAAGGATGGTAGTGTTCACAGGCAGCATGCTGTGCTACATGACTGCCAACTCCACAGAGAAGGTACCACTGGCCCTGCTGTACAGACAAGACGACCACCACCGCAGCGCTCAGGAACTTGTGCGAGGCTGGGCGACTTGATGGTAGCAGTCAGCATTCAGGGTCAGAGCAGGCTAATCCGTTATTCCAGACCATTCTTACCTAAAGAATAAATGTGATCTGCCATGGATGTAGAACATTCTGCACAGTTTCCTATGTCCCATCTAAGATTGCTTGTATAACCAGCTCATTATTTAGTTGTTGTTGTTGGGCACTGTTGAGTCAGGTACAACTCGTAGCAACCCTGTGTACAATGGAACAAAACACTCCCCAACACTGTGCGGTGCCCATGATCTTTTTATGTTTGAACCTGGTCAAATCTACTTTGAGGAGGCAACTCTTCCCCAGTCGTTTCTTGAATGTCTTCAAGCCTGGGGGCTCATTTTCTGGCACTATATTTGACAGTGCTTCTCTGCTATTCATAGGATTTTCAATGGCTAACTGTTTTGGGAATGGGCTGCCGAGTCCTTTTCCCTAGTCTGCCTTAGTCTAGAAGCTTAGCTGAAACCTGTCCATCACAGGGGGCCCTACTGGGATCTGAGATACCAATGGC
This sequence comes from Pedetes capensis, assembly GCA_007922755.1. Lineage (NCBI taxonomy): Eukaryota > Metazoa > Chordata > Mammalia > Rodentia > Pedetidae > Pedetes > Pedetes capensis. The sequence continues at coordinate 24,276 of VMDO01014852.1, read as the reverse complement.
ATAGCTTTCAGCATCACAACATGCAAGTCCCCAGAGCACAATGAGCTAACACACATTTGGGGGCACTGTTCAGTAGACATTACTATTTTTTTATGAATTTTATTTTTTAAAAATAAATATTAAGTTGTTGTTGTTAGGCGCCATCAAGTCGGTACCCGACTCATAGCGACCCTCATAGGGTTTTCAATGGCTGACTGTTTCGGGATTGCCTTGGGAGTGGATTGCCAGGCCCTTCTCCAATTTTTGCGGTGCTGGGAATTGAACTCGGGACCTCAGAGACTGCAGCGCAGCACTCTACCCACTGAGCTAAATCCCAGTAGTACTTCAAAAAAACAAGAAGTACTTCAAAGGGCATTCTTCATTTCAAAAGGAGAGAAAAAGCACATAGGTTTAGACACCCAGAAGTATCTCCCAGTGTCCTCCAGTGGTGGGAATCCTCCAGGAGTTTTCTCTGAGCCTCTTGTTCTTTCTAGTCTTGATTGGGTAACAGAAAGCCAGATTGGGTAACAGAAAAGCCCCTAGTCTTGATTGGGTAGCAGAAAAGCAGATGTCAGACTGGTGAGAGGGGATTCCACCCCACAAATTGCTGTGCCACCCCAGGGCCCAGGCTAAAGTATAGAGTTTAAAACTAAGCATGCTTTGGCTTAAAAAGGAAACTCATAATTCTGCACCAAATAGTAAAATCTAATAGAGTTTTAATTTAGAAATTGGTCAAATCCTGCTTGATTAAGTCATGTAATGAAGTTGGGCGGAAGAAAACAAAGTTCTCAGTGGAGGGGCCTCAGCCTCTGGGCAAAAGGTGATGGGAGCCATGCTGTTCTTGCTGTGGTGAACAGAGGCACCTGGCGCAGGCTGAGGGGCCTTAACCCCGGGGGAGGAAGTGCTACTGCCCATCCATCAAATCTGTGTGAAGAAAGCCTCTGAGGCCATGTTGAACCAGACAACCCCCCAAACTGGCCAAAAGTCAGGAACCCAGCAGCTTGCTGGCCACAGTTCCCGGGGCCCTGGGTCACAACCATGGCTGCAGCCCCCTTCTCCAAACCAGTGGGCAAGACGGCATCGGAAGTGCCCCTTCTATTCCTCCGTACCAGTGCTACCTAGGAGCCCAAGCCTGGTCCTCCTCTCAGCCTGGGAAGGAGTTGTGAAGCACCGCCAAGGAGCCCAACCAAGGCTTTCTGCCCCCCAGCCTGCCCTCCAGCACCAGCCAGCCCCTCTCAGAAGGGCATCTAGTCACAGGCAGACTGCACACTATCCCTCTAAGCACCTCCATGGCATTTCAAAGTAAGAAATGGTCAGGAAAAGCCAAAATCAGAGAGCTGGAAAACATCCTTTGGGGAATAAAGCTGTCCTAAGTTCAGATCTCAGCCCTGAAATCTCCTACCATGCTACCATGGACAGGTCAACTTTCAGGTGACCAGCCGCCATTTGTCCAGGGTCCAGGGAGTCCCCAGGAGCCAGGATGAGTCCTTGTTGCCTTCATCCTCTGTTCTTCAGTAATCAGGTGACAGAGGGTAAAGACACTTGGTAAATTCTTGTCACTCTACCCTGGAGGCACGTCTTTGTTTAAAACAAGTCAATGGTAATAGGGACAAGGAAAATGCCCTGGAAAGCTACCAAGAAGGTGAGAGAGAGGAGGAGCCATGGGCTGGGGGTGCAGAAGGGCTGCCACACCTGGCAGAGTCCTGGTGCTTCAGCTCGGCTCGTGGGGACCCTGCAAAGCTCCAGCCCTGGCATCACATGGTTTGTGAGGCACATGGCAGAGAGAGGGAATGAAAACAGCTCCCTCTCTGCGCTCAGCAGAAATCCCCAGAAGCAGTGCTTGGGGCTCCATCTGTTCTGGGGACTTCTTTTCACCTTGCTCCCTGAATCCAGGCCTGCTTCTCCTCCCTAGAACCGCCTTTGGGAGCCGGCAGGTGGGGGCTGCAGCCCGTTATCTCCCCAAACCTCCTGCAGCAGGGACCGTTACAATGACAGTGTCTAAGTCTTTGTGGCCCTGTTCCCTGCCTGGGCCTGACAGGCAGGAGCTTCTGCGTCTACCACAGAGCTGCCAGATGCTGTCAAATGGGGATTTCAGTGGCTTCTTTTCGAAAGAGACTTCATTGTTATGACCCATGGGTCAAGTGCATCTCTGAGCGTCAGGGAGATGGGGGAGCTTCCCTGTTCAAATGTGAACCAGGTGCCACCCAAATGAGGTGTCTCAAGAGGGCATCACCAGACAGAAAGAGAGCTTTCATCGTCACCCCAAGGGCTGGGGAGGCCCCCAAGCTGGACTCCAATGCCAAGTTTCCGAGGGAAAATCCTGACAGGGATCTGAAGACCAGACCAGAATTCTAGAGGCCCAAGTTCCAGTACTGACTGTGTTCCCTGCACAGCTGTGTGACTTTGACAAGTTAATAAAACTCTCTGTCTATAAAAGGAAGATAAAGCTGTGCACCATGGCTCAAGGTTGCAATCCCAGCCCTCTGGGAGGCTGGGGCAGGAGGATTGCGAGTTCAAGGCCAGCCTCAGCTACATAGCAAAACTCTGTCTCAAAACAAAAAAGAAAAGAAAAAATACATGAAAGTAAGCATACAAATCCCCTTTCTGTCTATTACATAGGTGTCTTATGAAGAAGGGTGATTAAAATCAGTTTATAGACATTAAGGTAGTTCTGAAAATATTAAGGCAGCCAAAAATTGGAAGCAATCCAGTAAGACTAGAATGGATAAATCATGATATATTTGTATAATTGAGTACCATGCAGAAATTTTAAAAGAACCAACTACTGCCACATATAATATGTGGGTGAAGTTTACAGACAAAATAATGGATCAAAGAAGCCAGAGAGAAAGCACTACACACTGTCTGATTCTGTTTACATGAGAATAAAGAATAGAAAAACTAATTGATGGTGATAGAAGTCAGAACAGTGGAAACTCGGAATAGAGACAAGGATTGACTGGGAAAGAGCATAAGGCATCCCACAGGTGCCACGAGTGTCCCCTGCCTTGGTCTGAGTGATGGCTACTTGGGCATTCGCACTTTTAAAAACATTAGCTGTTGTATACCTGCTGTCTGAATGCCATCATGTGTTTGTGCAATACTTCATTTTAAAGGTATAAAAGGGTAAAGGACCAGGATCCCTATGCCAGGTAGATTTCACAGTTAGGCACCTTACTCTGCTGATTCGTCCTTCAACAATCCTTGAGAATTAAGGGCAAAATATACAGCATTTCTAAACACAGGCAGGCCCGTCTGTGATTTCAGAACAAAGTGTGCACGTGTATTCACACTCAAATACAAGACGCTGCCAGGCCCTCGCTACTAACACAAATGAAAATCTCTAAATGATCTGCTGCCAGCCTTCATCATGCTGATTTGTTTCTGATCCAAGCAGAAGGAAAGCACCAACTCCACAACAAGATGGAAAGTTCTGCTCAGTGGGACAGGCGGAAATAGGATTAGGACGCAGTGAGGCAGAAATAATGACCTGCCTTCCCCCCAGGGCCACACACCCTCCTGCCCGAACCCACCATGCGCCTTGCATTGCTAACCACGGGGTGCTGGGAGGCCGCTGGCATCACAGATCCATCCTGACTCATCGCGCCATGAGACAACCTGAGCAGCCTACTCATTTCCAGAGGAATGACACAGGCAGGCCACACAGGTCCCAGCCCTGAGAACTAGAGAGAACTCTCCAGTAGGCTTCCTAGAAAAGGAGCCTGGTGAGAAATTCGAGGGTGCAGGGGCTTGTGGCCTCAGGAGAACCCTAAAGGGAGAAAGCATGTCTGTGGCCTCAGCTGGAGGCCACCCAACCCCACAGAAGTTTCTGGAGCATGAGCTGGGCCACAGACAGTCCTTCCTCTTGAAGGGCAGAGTGAGTGTGCTCTTTCATCTACTGCACAAAGGGGCCCCATAGGCCGAGGGCAGCTCTCTCCAGAGGGGCAGCCATGACCTATTAGCAGCCCATGCTCATAGCAGCTGGGGGAGCCAGATGCCTTCCAGACAAGGGGATCTGCTGGGCACCCACAGATCTTAAATGCCTCCTGCCTGCTGACACCCAAGCTCCCATCTCTAGTCAGCCCTCTGCCTTGAACTCCAGACCCACATAGCCAGCTGCCTGCCCAGCATCTCCAGGTAACAACTAATTCTCCAGCTGCGTTTTCCCCAGGCTGGTATCCTGATGTGCACCCACAGCTCACCACCTCTGCAGTCTCCCTGGGTCCATGAACGGCTCCCCCTACTCAGCCAGCTGCTCAGCCTTGGCTTCTCTTTCAGTCTCTGCTCCACCGGGAAGCCCCGTTGGAATTCCTCTGAACCTCCAAAACCTCCAAGCCAGAATTGGACCTGTTCTCATCCCTACCTTCCTCCCACAAGCCACCCTGTGTCTCCACTGGACTTTCAAGGAGCCCCCTAGTGGGTTTTCTGATTTCACTTTCCACCCCTGAGGGCTGTCCTCGACATGGCTGCCTGAGCAAGCAAGCGACACCTCTCTCTGGGCAAAGCCCTTCAACAGCCATTGGCTCATGCAGGCCACAGCCCCACAGCACTGGTAGCCAGCGCCTTCCCTGCCCTCCACCTCTCCCTTCCATTTAACTCACCCCTCCCAGACACTGCCCTCCAGCCATCCCTCAAACACTGCAGGCTGAGCCCCTCTGGGCCTGCGCCTTTCTATCCCCCTGCCCAGCCTCATGGCACCTTCTCTGGTCTCAGCCCCAAAACCCACCTTTTCCATGATGATGCCTCTTGTCCCTCCTTGTCCTAGCATCTCACATCTCCCTCTCCTGACTCAGCATTTCCGTCTTCTCTACCTAAAACATTCTGCATTTCACTTACCTTCTTGCTTACAATCTGCTTCTTCTGATTGAATGTGACGGTGGTATCTCTGGGGTCACTGTAACCCCAGGCCCTAGAACAGGGCCTGGCACCCAGGATGCCCCATAAATGCTGGTTGAATAATGCATGTGTGAATCAATGAAATATACACATGCATATATAAGATATTTGGAGAAACCATGTCAGTGGTATTATGCATATTTTTATTATCTTAGTTTAACTGTTTCTTTTAGGATTTTTCCAAATTTTCTACAATCAACTTGTGTGTGTGTGTGTGTGTGTGTGTGTGTGTGTGTGTGTGTAATTTGTTCATATGATGTTTGAAAACCCTCCTTCCCAGAGTCCTAACCTTCTGAGACATCCACTGCTTAGCTAGGACATCCTACTCTCAAAACAGATCCTGGGACCTGCCAAGAAGCAGGTGAGCTGCCTTCATCCTCAGCTCTTGGGCATCAAGAGTGACCAGCATGAAGGTGGAGGAAGGAGAGGAGCAGGAGAGCAGAGAGAGTGGGGGCCTCCTCCCAAGTGCCCTGCAGAAGTCCCACCTCCTCACACAGTGCCTCTCACCACTGGCCTCGGCGGAGAACAGGTGGTTGTTGTTGTTGTTGTCATGTGCCATCAAGTCAAGTCTGACTCATGACAACCCTCATAGTCTTCTCAATGGCTGATTGCTTTGAGATTGCTTCTGGAGTGGACAGCCATGTCCTTGTCCCATTTTGCAGTGCTGGGAATAGAACCGAGGGCCTCAGAAAGCACAGAGAAGTTCCTACCAACTGAGCTAAATCCCAGCCTGGAGAACATCTTAGAGAAAGCAAATTCTTCCAGGCATTGTGGCATATATCTGTAATCCCAGCAGCTCAGAAGGCTGAGGTAGAAGGATCACAAGTTCGAGGCCAGAGGCAGCCTGCACAATTTAGCAAGATCCTCTCTCCCAAAAAAATAAATAAATGAAAAGGGGTTGGGGGTGTCAATCAATGTTGGAGAACTGGCCCAGCATGCATGAAGCTCTGGGTTTAACCTCCAGTACTGGAGGGGAGAGAGAGAAAGAGAGAGAGAGAGAGAGATTGATTCTTCATCCCCATCCTACACCAAGCGAATCACAGTCTGGGGCAGAACCAGCAGCCATGTTGTGAGGAAACCTCCAGATGACTCTGCCCCATTTCAAGTCTTGAAGTCAATACACAGAAGCCGTTGGAAAGAGGATTTGGGGCAGGAACTGGGCAGCAGGAATCAACTTGCTCCCCTAAGGGTAAGGCAGAGTGAAGAGAAGTTCAGGCAGGGAAAATACAGCAACAGTCAGAAATGCAATACATTTGTCAAAAGCATTTGAGCCTCCCTCAAGAGTGAAGTCCCAGTCTAGATTTGCTCTACCTCATGCCTGGCCCAAAGCCTGGGACATATTAAATATTTGTTGACTGAATTAAAAGTGACTATGTGAATGAATTAGCCATATAAGTTATAAATAAATGAATGAATTAGCCATATAAAGTATGTAATATGTCATGGTCCTGTCTGTGCTATAGTGGTAAAAACTGCATATTTTTCCTCAAGATAGCAAGAACCCAGAAAGGCCCTGAGCACCATCTTGCTCAATGTTCCAGGACTTCCACATCTAACCCCTCAGCCTCTTTAGTCCTAGACGCCTATAGATGAGGTTGCCAGATAAAATACAGGATGGCCAGTAACATCTGAGTTCCAGGTAAACCACAAACAATTTTTAGTATAAGTATATCCCAAACATTGCATAGTGCACACTGATACTAAAAAGTCATTCACCATTTACCTGAAATTCAAAAATAAATGGGTGTTCTAAGTTCGATTTGTTAAGTCTAACAAGTCTAACGTAGACTAAACTCTCTCCTTCAGGCAACCCAGGAAAAGCTTCCATTGTTTGGGGGGACGATGAGGAGTTGTCACCTCCCTCCTTCACTGGAGCAAAGCGCAGAATGTCTGCAGCACCAGGCTCCACTCACCCAGACTCCTGTGCATGTCCTCCCATGCCTGTGGGCTTTGCTCTTTGGCTTAGACTCCTCTTTCCACCCCATCCTATGGCCTCCCAACACCTTCTAGCAGCAGCCTGCCCAAAAGACCCACTCCCTCTCCATGGACACCTTCCCTGGGAACTCACACATGGCTGCATAAAACCCTTCCCTTTGCACACAACCCTAGCACCTGCCCCCCTGAGTGGGGGGAGGGAAGCGGAGGGTGCAGGGGCCGTTCTCAGAGGAGGGAGCAGTGGTCATTTCTCTCTTCACTGCGGACAACGTGAGCACACTGCCCCTCCAGCCCCCAGATCTGGAGCAGCAGATCCTTGCAGCAGGACTGCATTTATTCCTCGTATTCTGCCTAGTATGTGGGTCTGAAAAGCAGTTTGAGCTGGGCACGGTGGCTCACACCTGTAATCTCAGCGACTTGGGAAAATGGCAGATTCAAGGCAGGTTCGAGGACAGAGGCATCCTGTGTAACTTAGTGAGACCCTGTCTCAAGACAAAAAGTGAAAAATGGACTGGGGGTGCAGCCCAGTTGTAGAGCACTCACAAAGTGTGCGTGAGGCCCTGGGTTTTACACCAGTACTGCAAAAAAAAAAAAAAAAAAAAAAATCACTTGATAAATAAGGAATGACTGAACGTGTGGCAACTTCTCAGGGAAGTGTCAAATCCTTGCCAAGCCATCGAGGGCAGACAGGCCTCCAGAAGGACAGGAAGAATGCCACCTGTCTCTGGCCTTAGTGCTCTCCTTCTCAGGATAAGCGGCCTCTCAGCCACGAAGAACACTACTGAGGAGGCCAGACATGTCCCACAGTGCAATGCAGGGTCTGGAAAGCACTGGGCAGACAGACCAGGATTCGGGGTCACTGTTCAAGGCCAGTCAGGCTGAGGCCCGGAGACCTGGCTGCCCACCTGGCCACATCACTTGCCGGGAGTCTACCAGGGCCCTCTCAGAGCGGGTCTTCCTCTCCTCTGGAAGTTCCACAATTCTAAATACCAAACTTGGTTTAACTTGTTGTTGTTGTGTGCCATCGAGTCAGTATCCAACTCATAGCAACCCTGAGTACAACAGGCAAAACACCATTGTCAATGCTTCTCTGATATTCACACGGTTTTCAATGGCGGATTGATTTTTGGGAGTGGGTTGCTGGGTCCTTCTCCCAAGCCTACAGCACCTGGTGTTCCCAGGCAGTCTCCCATCCAAGTACTAACCAGGTCCAACCCTGCTTAGCTCCCGAGATCTGACGGGATCGGATGCCACAGGCTACAGGCTTGGTTTAATTTAGTGCCTATTAAACTAAGAATTCTGCCCTTGGCTCAGCCTCCTCTCCACTCCCAGCCCTGGAAGATGGCTCTTTGTTGGGTGATAACCTGGATCTCCCTCCTAACTGCAGCACCTGTTCTTTATGCTATTTTATGAACCATTACCCAATTAAAGCCTGAGAGGATGATGAAAATCCAAGCCCATCTGCAGAGGGAGAATTATGCATCCAGCAGCCATGGCAACACCGCGTAGGTCACAACGCAGGTCTTTAAATCACTAAATTTATGCTCGGATGCAGTTACGGCAGAATTTAGAGCTACTGGAATTGAGACATTCTGAGCAAGTGTCCCGGGGCAGCTTTCATCCTGTCTCCCAGGCCTCCGCCCAGAACCAGAGAAGGTAGCTTCCACGACTTTCCAGGTAATACCCAGGAGAGAAAAGTGTTCCCTGGGACGCTGGGGCAATCTGTGTGGCTCCAAGACAAGGTGAGGGAACGCAGAGAATATTCCGCGAGGTGGTTTGCTTCCTCTCCTAAACTCTGGATGTTAATTCAGTCAACAGCAAAGAGGAAGGGGCTACGTGTCATGAAGACAGAACTCTGGCCCTCTTTTGTGTCTGCTTGGTGTTTAGAATGCAGTATCAGTATTGATGCCAGGGCAGCTCCGCTCCACTGAGAGACATGGAAAGGTGGGTCCCCAGATTAAACCACGTGACACCACTTCCTAGGCACCCGTCCCTATCAGCAGACCCACCTGGCAACACGCTGCCCTCTCTCAGCCTGCTGGCCCTTTATCTTTCCCCAACTGACAAAGGCAAATCAAGTGAGCTGGAAATTCATTTTCTTGAAGACATAAGATAAAAGAAGAAGGATAGACAAAAGAAGGGGGATCGGAGGAGCACCATGGACGGAAAGATGATGGCACAGCAGGCAGCCCCGTGGTGGGCCGAAGACAGTGCTCTCAGGCAGGAAGAAAGCAGGGGATTCAGGCCTCCAACTTCGAGGCAAAAGCCTCTGCTCTGCCACAGTCATCCCATAGGCTTCCACGGGCAGGAAGGGGCTAAAGATCGTGTGGAACTCAGAGAAGCCAGTGAGAGGCAGTTCCTCCTCTTTCCTACCACAACTGAGCAGTAGCTCTGGGTGCCTGTCAGCACAAGAACCTGAGGAATGTGTCAGCTACCTGGGGACTTCCTTTCCTCTCCCCATGGGACTCTGAGACCCAAGAAGTCCCAGCTACTAAAGAAGGGTGCTGGGGCCACCCCTTCTTATCTATGAGTCTTGAGAGGAGATCTCTCAACCCATGTCCTGCTGTAGAGTTGGAAGCGCCCACCCTTCTGGAACGCTCCCCAGAAGACAGAGACCCAGTCTTCATCAGGAAGCTGCCCTCTCCAGCAGACACGGAATGGAAGACTGGTGTAACGAGCTGAGAAATACAAACCCCTGCAAATGACTCAGCCCCCTCAAGCCAAACACAATTCCCTTTCATCCACAATTAACTGTGAAATTGCTTCCTAGCTCCAGTCCAGTCCCTCCTCGGGGATGTGTGCTCATTTGCTCCAGATTTGGGGGCTGGAGGGGCAATGTGCTTACTTCGTCTGCAGTAAAGAGAGAAATGACCGCTGCTCCCTCCTCTGCAAACAGTGCCTGCACCCTCCCCTTCCCTCCCCCTACTCAGTGGCTATAAGACAGGCAGTTTGCTCCTGCAGCCCACCGGGAAAACATCCTGCTCCCTGGAAAGGGGCCCAGGGTTGGGGGTTTCCCAAGCTGTGTTGGAACCTCTACTCCTCTGCCTACTAAACCCAAAGTGAGGCCCAGGTGGAGGACTTCCTGCCCTGTCACCAAGGGCACCCCATGCCTCAGTGGGCCCCTCCCTCCAGCTCCAGGGCAGGCCAGATGGGGTCAGGGCGGCCCTGCTGCAGTGGGCAGATGTTCTTCCCAGACCGCTTACACTTGTTTTCTGGTCCTCTAAAGCTTACTCAACTCCCTGTTGGAGGGTCCCCCTTACCAGCTCTCCTAAACCGGAGTGATCTCACTCTTCCCTGCTCCCTCCACCCACGGTGCTGACTCAGATGACCTCTGCAAAGCTCTCCATGTTCCTTGAAGGGAAGTTTCAACAAACACCAGTTATTGCCCTTCATAGCACCCAGCGATTTGAATGAAGAAGTAATAAAAATTATCATAAAGTCCCGCTGGGGCTTGATAATGAGCAGAAACCTCCCTCAATCTACAAACCCATCTCTTTTCTCCTGAGAGCAGAGGTGAACCCCTCCCGCTCAAGTGGCCTTTCTTCCAACGCTGGACCCTCACTCCTCTCTCTTCTGACGCAAGGGTGGGTCAAGTGCCTCTTTCCACAGCCCTTGCAGTGGCTTCATGGAGGCTCCAAGCAGCAAATGCTGAAGGCTTCCGAACAGCCCACTCCCATAATCCCCCAGCTCTTCCCCCCCCACCCTGGTGCAGCCAAAATGATGATGTGGCAGTGGCTGCAGGGGGAGGCCATGGCTGAGAATCAAGACCTGGACACTGGGCTTCCCAAGGCTCCCAGGGCCAGCCCTCTCACAGCCAGAATGTGATTATCACGGGGCAGAGAAGGACCAGCCTTTGTCCACCCGGCCACACGGGCAAGTGGATGGGGCTGTGAGGGAGAGAGGGGAGAGAAGGGAAGGACACCTCACCCCTCTGAGCCACGTCAGGAATGGAGGGAAGCCTGGGCAGTGCAATGGCAAAGTCATGATCTTACTCCAGCGTCCTCCTATCGCAGCCCTGACCTTGGCCATCAGCCCTGCTCTGGGCTGGCAATGCACCAACACAGGCCCTCAGTGCCAGCCAGGACTCAGGACTGTGGTCCTGAAGGGCCGCTGCCTCCCTGCCTCTGCAGGCCTGTGATGCCACCTGAGATGCTGCGCATGAAGTGCAGGTGTACAGGAAGACATCCAGACACCACGCTGCACACCATGGCTCCAACCTACCAGCATTAGCTGCCAAAAGTCTTATTTGCATAGAACTTTTCCTCTGGGAAGAATGGCAGAACATATTTTTGGTGACTGGCAGATAAACCCAAAACTCTAGAATGGAGACAATTAGAAGAGAAAAAGAACAAAGATGGCTCCTGTCTCTGGGAGAAATGTCCCAGTGGACGGGACTTCTCTGAAGGGAGGGACACTGAATTGAAGAGCTGGGCTCTTCTTGGAAGGCTGGCTTGAGGTTGGCAGAGTGCCCACTTTTGAGGGCAGTATTTGGGTTGTTTGTTCCATTGGTTTTTGAGACAGGGTCTCGCTGTGTTGCACAGGTTGGTCTTGACCTCTAGGGCTCAAATGATGCTCCCACCTCAGCTTCCCAAGTAGCTAGGACTGCAGGTGTGCACCACCATGCCCAGCTTGACAACAATGTGTGTGACCATCCCCTGATCCCATCTCAGGATAACTTGGACCAATTCGTTGAAACGAAAGAAGCTACAAGAAAACCCAAAGACATGTCTTTCTCATTAGAAAGTACTATACTATACTTAATGGACTCCATAGCCATGCCACGCCAGCATCTGATCTCAGAAGCAAAGCAGGGTGGGGTCTAGTTAGTCCTTGGATGGGAGACAGCCTTGGAATACTGGGTGCTATAGACTTGGGAGAAGGACTAAGCAGCCCACTCTCAAAACAATCAGCCATTGAAAACCACATGAATAGCAGAGAAGCACTGACCTAGTGCCAGGCATGAGACAGTGTCGGAAGTGTTTTGTTTTGTTTTGTTATACATAGGGTCACTACTGAGTCAGAGCTGACTCTATGGCACCTAACACCACCACCACTTAAGGCAAGCAAAGCCTTTACCAGTCATAGGCCAACTAGACCTTCCATGGTGCCCAGCATGCAGGCCCCTAGGCAGTGGCACCCACAGTTGCTACGGGAAAGTTTTGCTGATCTCCAATGAAGGAGCTGGTGCTATAGAGACAGAAGGGCCTTGGAGGCCCCAGGCCCTCTTCCTGGGGAGCCCTTGGAGTCAAACACCATGGTTGCTAAGCCTTATGTTGTACTAATGTGGATGGTGATATGTGGTCCCAAGGGCAAACAAGTTATTTCCATCCCCATGATGATGATTCTCCATCCCTCACTAGTGCATGCTAAGTATCCAGAGTTTGGGGATCACATAGGCATGGATCCAAGTGCTTATGTGCCCTTTAACAAGGCCCTTACCCTCCATTTCTTCATCTATTACGGGGGGTAGTGATAGCATGAGGTTTGACTTTGTGAATGGCATGGAAAGTGCCCAGTGCAGTGTACAGCACATAGCACTCCATCAAGGACAGTAGCTCTAGGTAGTGACTAAATAATGAGCAAGTCGACAGGAACACTGTGAAAGGAATCCAATGAGGTTGGGGAGATCTCCATCTCTTAGGTGAGGAGGCCAAAAGCCAGAAAATGTGGCAGTCCAGCCATGCGGAAGAGGAGTGGGGCCAGGACAGAGAGGGTGAGGAAGCAGGAGAAATAAAGCTGCCTTGCGTAACTACCTTGAGTTCAGGCAGAAAGCCTGGGCCAGCTACAGAGGGCCAGAGAGGCCCTTGCTGCTGCCCAGGATTTGGCCTCCATTCACCACTGGACAACGGTGCTGCCCTGGGGTGTAAGAGCTGGCTCTGCGGCTACCCACCCCGATCCTTTCCTGCCAGAACCCTGGAACCCAGCTACCCAAGCTGTGCCTCATCCAGGAACAGGAGGACCCCAGCAGGCTGCAGAGTCAAAGGCCAGAGCCCCCAACAGAAGCCTCAGGTGGGGATCCCCGAGTCACTCTCAACACCCCAATGCTTGTCCAGCTGCCAAAGAGTGGGTAATGAATTTTCTCCATCAACCACACAGCACAGCTGGACCCCTTGCTCCCAGAGCAGCCATGTATTCACCTCACCCCCAATGAAGCAAGACTTTTCCTGGTGGGAGATGCCACCCAGGTGCAGGGCCTCAGAATGGGGTCACCTAGAAGTCCTGACCAGGCTCCCCTGGTCCCTTCATGTTCAATGCAGTCATTTCCATGGCATGTGAGCTATCTCTCATCCATCTGGCAACTCCCACAGGGTTTTGAAGTGGTCGTGAATCAGAGACAGGGAGGGGACAGCGTGGAGATGCTCTGGGGATGCCACCGTCCTCTGTACATCTGCTGTAGGAAGATGATGTCTGCCAAGTAGTGGGAGGAGCCAGGGTCTCCCAGCTGTAGGCTGCAGTGTCCTGCCAACATGCAGACCTCGGGAGGGCCAGGACGCACTCCCGTCTCTCATGACCTGACCTGGGTGCCCCAGTGGAAGTTCAAGGAGGGGCTTAGGAATCTGATTCAGGTTTTTCTAGCATCTCCCCAAAACAGCATGCCTTGACCATGGAAGCAATCAAAAAACAGAGGTCACCGGAAAAGGCTGGAGAAAAAAGAACAGAGGAGGGACCCAGCCTCCCACTCGTTTCATCTGTGTAGAAGTCATGTGACACAGGAACGAACCTTCTGAGCCTCCCGGTGAAGAACCCCCCATGGAAACCCTCTCTTCTCCTCCTCCTCTCCCTCATCACACGGCAAGGGGTCCATAATTCCTTCCCTAGTCCCCCACTGCCACCCTCCCAAGCTTTTACCCATCCTGTCCCCGCCATTGTCTGTCTGCCTCCCCACCCCACCACACACAAGGGTTAGACAGCTGAGCCACCTCTCATTCCAAACACCAGCTTTTGGCCCAGACCACAGCATGACAGCTGACTCCCCTCCAAAGGAAAGATGTTCTGCGGCTATGGGTCCCGAAGGCAGAGTGGGGTGTGCATGGGCATGCCTACACACATGTACACATCTGGCAGCCTGGGGTGACTCATTTGCACTGGGGAGGTCAGGAGCCAGCTGAGAGTCCGGCTTGATGCCCCCGTCCTGCCTTTGAGTCTCCTGCAGGAGTTTCTCTCCAGCAAGGGCTGAGGGAGGGGACCTGCTGGCACTGAGCTTCAATAAAGCCTTTTCCCTCAGTCACATGGTGAAGGCATGAAGGGACATGCTCAAACCTGGCCATGGGTTGGTTGCCATGGAAATGACTGAAGTCACAAATAAAGCAGCACTGAGTTCTCTCAGCAGGACCAGAGGAGAGCCAGGAGCCAGAGAGAGAAAGGAAGGGAGAGGGAGGGGGAGGGAGAAGGAGAATGGTCCCACAGGGACTGGCTGCTGTTTGGGGAAAGTGAATTTCAGCCAGGGTAAAGCAAAAGAAGGCGGAATGGCATTGTTTCCTGAAGGGACTTTTGTTTTCAGAGGGGAGGGAGGACCCCATTCGAAGGGAACTCATGTGCCCTCCTCCCTTCCATTGGCTTTTCCTTCTGGTTGAGCAGTGGTGCAAAAGACTAATCTGGCATCTGGGATGGTGCCGGAAAGGATGGGGAGGAGGGGGAGTCAAATCGTGAGCCACAAGAGGCCTTGCTCTGATGCTTAGCAGAAAGCTCACAGCCTCTTGGTCTCGGGTGGTTTAACAGATTTCGTGCCAAATTCCCACCCTTCCAAAGAGCCGTCAACTGTCCAGAGTCACTGGAGATACTTCCAGCACCCCCGTGGCACACACTGGAGGGAGGACAGATGGCCACATGCTCCTCCTGAGGTCATTTTGTTCATTGAGAGCCTCACTGGTTTCCTCACTGTAGACAGAAGTCTGAGAACCAAGGCCTCGATTCAGAGCATACAAGCAAATAAGAGCACTGAGCTCGTTCAAGCTGGGCTATGGCCCTAAGAGGGCAAGGCATGCTAAGGCTTACCTTTCCGGGCTGGTGTTTTTATGGATGTGAACAGATAAGAGTTCCATGCATATCATCTTTTGAACAACACATAAAAAGTTGCTTGCAATCTTCCAATCCATTACCAAAATGTTGTTGTTGTTCTTAGGTGCCATCAAGTCGGTATCCGACTCATAGCGACCCTCATAGGGTTTTCAATGGCTGACTGTTTCAGGATTGCCTTGGGAGTGGATTGCCAGGTCCTTCTCCCATTTTTGCAGTGCTGGGAATTAAACTCAGGACCTCAGAGACTGCAGCGCAGCTCTCTACCAACTGAGCTAAATCCCAGCCCATTACCAAGATTGTCAGCGTCAAAATTCAAAACTATTAGTTTCATATGCTCTCTCTGAGCTCATTCCTCTCACAGTGACCACATAGCCCAGCCTCCGCCAGGAGTCCTGGGGCCTGAGTAGCTCTACACATTTTACCAACCTAGAATTCCACCCCATGAGAGTCCTGAGTAGCTCTACACATCTTACCAACCTAGAATTCCGTCCCCACCACTTACCACCTGTGCCTAAAACCCCAAATGCACATTGCCCCTTTCTGTCTCCAAAAGACCAATCTAGTCAAAAACGAAGTACAAAGTAAAGGACACTGCCCCAGCTTCCACACAAGTGTGTGGTCAGATCTGTGAGGAGGAAGGACTTGGAATGAAGAGACTCTTGTGCATACAGTAGAAGGTGGGGTACGCAATCCATCTCCTTGATGGTGGAAAATAGTTCATACAGACTCATGATCAGCCACCTGAGAGTCACCATGGTGCACGAAGAAGAGAAGCCAGGTGTGGTGGCACACACCTGTCATCCCAGCAACTCAGGAGAAGGGGACAGGGGTTTGCCAGTTCAAGGCCAGAGGCAGCCTGCGTAACTTAGTGAGACATTGTCTCAAGATGAAAAATAAAAACGGGGCTGGGCTGGGTGTGCGGCTCAGTGATAGAGCACTGGCAAAGTATTTTTGAGGCCTTCAGTTCAACCCAAGCACTGAAAAAAAAGGAAGGAAGGAGGGAGGAGGGGGAGAAAACAGTCTAGGTGAGCACTCACATTCATGACAAGTTCTTGGCCTCAAATTCCTGTCTGAAAACACTGCCTAGGTGAGTGGGGCTGACCACCTGCCCCTCATCATTCAAAGGGCCTCATCAGTGCCCAGCACAGGCCTGGCAATGGTCCACCTCTTAATTGTCCACCACCAAATAATCTTGACCCCACAAGACAACCTCAAGGGAATGATGGCGTTTCTCCTTGAGGTTTGAAGCCACCCAGTCCAGAGCCTTCCCAGAAGGGTCTGACCCCCAGCCAGCAGCAGCAACACACTCCCTCATGGCAGTGGAAATGGAAGCTTAAAGAGTTGCCACACAGGTAGCACACTCAAAGTTTTTCATTCAGCCCTCAGAACATCCCTGACCTGGCCCAAGGGCTCCACACCTGCTGTGGTCCTAAACCAGTCTTCCTCCACCCAGCCTCCCAGGACTGTGGCCAGCAGCTGGCCTAAGATCACCCTGGTCGCCAGAGTAGGGGAGAGCAGAGAAAGCACTTTTCTCATTGGGACTGAGAATTATTTGGCTAACCAAAAGCTTGGCCATGAGAGAATCACAGAAAATTTAAATGATCAATAAACTAAAAATGTCACATTGAACATGAAGGTGCACCTGACTCATGCCATGGTATTTTCAGTCGCATCATATGAAGTCTGGACAGTAAATGAAGGAGACAGGAGAAGAACTGATGCTTTTGAATTCCTCAGAAGCAAGGATGGCTAGACTGCGTCTAATGTATTTTGGACATGTTGTCAGGAGGGACCAATCCCTACAGAAAGACAACATGTTTGGGAGAGTGGCAGGTCAATGAAAAAAAAAGAAAACCCTCACCTAGATGGATTGACATGGTGGCTGCAACAAAGGGCTTGAACATAAAAAAGATTGTGTGTCTGGCATAGAACCAGGGAATGTTTTGTTCTGTTGTATATAGGGTTGCTATGAGTCAGACCTGACTCAACAGCACCTAATAACAACAAACACCACCCTAAATAGGTTCTTTCTTTCTTTCTTTCTTTCTTTCTTTTTTTTTAATTTAGCAAAGTTCACTCAAGCAAGAACACCTAGGGCAGGACTATGGACTGAAAACGGCTCAAATGCCCCAACCTTCAATGTGGTAAGTTGTATTTAGGACCAGAAAAACAAGAGATGATATACAAAGAACACCTTCAGCCTTGGAAGGGCTGAGGCACAGCTGTTTAGTTACCACTGTATATTCTTAGCTTGGATTACAACCTGCTTGTACATTATATCAAGTTTGGGTTCCCTATATATGGAACCTATATATGGCCCACTTGGGACCAAATTTTATTGCTCAAGTACAGAGACAGGTTTAGGCCAAATTTATTTCAGCCTAACAATCCCCTTCCTTTTGATCATCCTCTCATCTTTGAGATGTTGACAACCCTTATGGGCTGGGTAGGAACCCCATTTGCAATCATCACAACACACCACCCAGGTCTCAGTGGCATAGTCACAAATTCACAATGTTGGTTGCATGACTCATATGTTTTATGCTTCTCTTCCTCCAATGGTGATGGGATTATTCAATGAGCAAAGGACAGATGTATATGAATGTTTAAAACTTTTGAGTGAGCACAATACTCAGTGCCAAGACCCTGAACAACAATTTCATGGGAGTCTATGCATCAAATCAATCAAAATCGGTTCAAGGTCCAACAGCACCCGAGACCCATTGGCTATAGTCTTTGTTTACCCTAAGTAGTTTACTATAACTTGAAATCTAAACATGCTTATTCTGCTAGCTTTTCATATAGGGCTGAGGAGTTCGAATATAACATCGATAGAAATTCACTATCATCTTTCTCCATCATAACTCATCCTCTCCAATTCCCAGTTTCCATTTTCTTATAGAGAAGTGGAAATGTGAGGTCAGTTATAAAGTAATCTGAGTGCAAAGTCCTCCCATATTCTATTTCTCCATAGTCATTTATAGTTGTCTCATCCGTACCTAATTCAATAGCAACTTTAGCAACTCACACTTATTGAATCTTTTCAAAGCAGGCAACTTTGTTTCTACAGAATCTGCTCTCTTCGTGCTCAGTCATGATGGGTTTACATAGTACGTATTAAATTGCACAATTCCTAGTGAATTGGTTTACTGGAGATTGGTTAACAGAGGTTCAGCTGCTATTTTTTCTCTAAAGCCAAACTCTCAACCTAAGAAGTTTGCCTGGAATTCACCTCTAAGGAAAGTCCATTTTAAAATTCACAGTCAAGAAAAAAAGAAAAAAGAGCTGGGCACAGTTGGCTCATGCCTATAATCCCAGCGACTCAGGGGCAGAGAGTTCGAAGCCAGAGGCTGCCTGTATAATTTAGCAAGACCCTGTCTCAAAATAAAAAATTTAAATGGGCAGGGATGCATCTCAATGGTAGAGCACTTGAAAACCATGCACGAGGCCCTGGGTTCCCCCCACCCAAGTACCACAAAAAAATAATAATAATAAATAAAACCAAAGTTAATTATTATAGATTAAGAACAGTGCAACAGAGAAAAAAACAGTCTGTATAGCTATGAAACCAAAGAAAGAAAGCTGCAGCTTCTAGCTCAAGAAAAGTCATCAAATTCTCCCCCTGAAATCAACTAAAACCCAGGAAAACACAACCAAAACCACCACCCAGGACCCTTTCCCTCAAAAAATGTTTCTCAACCAACTGAAAGACATTTATTCATGGATAAGAACAGTGGGCACCCGTACTGCATTTACCTGGGATTGAACCCAGCCTCCAGCTCTCACCTCCCCGCCCAGTCAGGACAGAAGTTCTAACACAGGCACAGGCTGTGAAGCACCCACAGCTTCATTGCCACGAGGGATGACTTGATTTGGAGTTAAAGGTAAAAACCTGATGTTCAGTGAGTGATAAATATCGTGTTCAGTGGTGAACAGAGACAGCCTTTGCAACAGTCTAGGTTCTGTTCCCACCTGAGGTAAGCATCAGAGTGGAGGACTAAGCAGAAATACATTACCAAAGTATAAGAAATGAGCCATTCCAGTGATGTGTGATCGTCTCCCCCATATCTCTGTCTGACCTGGAGAGACCAATCAAAATCGATTCAAAGTCCAACAGCACCTGAGACCCAGTTTACTATAACTTGAAATCTAAACGTGCTTTTTCTGCTGGCTTTTCATATGGGGCCGAGGTATTTGAATATAACATTGATAGAAATTCCCTATCATCTTTCTCCATCATAACTCATCCTCTCCAATTCTCCAATGTCTCTATGTGTTAAATGTGTCCCTGCACAAGGGACAGCAGAGAGGTCCTTGTGCAAAGGAAACCTAGGACAGACTTTCAAACTGTCTGGACTCAGAGTGCTCTGGAAACAGCACACGGCCCCAACAGCATCGGGTAGACCTCTACTGGCTCAAGCTGCATGCACACAACTTCTGAAAAATCACTGGCTGGCCACTAAGCTATGCAAACACAAAGACAGACTCAGGGAAAACAGGCTTAAAAATAAAAATAAAAACAAAACTTAAGTGAACAAAGATATCAGCAGCCACACATCACAAATTAGACAGATTGCATAGAAGAGTTACTAAACAAACAAAAACCCTCAGGAAGGGAAAGATCATAATCTATATTTGCTAGAATATTATATTACTAAAATTTCCAGTTGCCAAAAAACTATGACACATAAAAATAAATAGAAGACTACGACTCATATACAGGAAGAAAAAGCAGACAATGGA
Organism: Pedetes capensis; assembly: GCA_007922755.1. Classification (NCBI taxonomy): domain Eukaryota; kingdom Metazoa; phylum Chordata; class Mammalia; order Rodentia; family Pedetidae; genus Pedetes; species Pedetes capensis. The sequence goes on along the minus strand of VMDO01014852.1, from coordinate 4,704 downwards.
AATTGTTCCCAAGTATCTGTGGATAGTGGATTTAGCAGACAAAAATTACTAAATAGTTATTATAAATACATTCAAAGAGTAAAAGGAAATTTTGTTCAATGAAGGAAAAATATGACAATAACGACCAAAAATAGACACTCTCACTAAATACATAGAACATACAAAAGAACACCAAATAAAAATTCTGAAGGCAAAAAAAAAGTGCAATAAAACTTCTTAAATTACTAGAGGAGTGAACAGCAGCTTTGAGATGGAAAAAGAAAGAATCAGTGAACGTAAAAAGAAATCAATCAAAATTATTCAACCCGGGGGCTAGGGGTCTGGCTCAGGGATGGAGTGTGTGCCTAGCATGCACAAGACTCCAGGCCTGATCCCTTGTTGCTGTTGTTGTTAGGTGCCATCGAGTCAGTATCTGACTCATAGCGACCTTTACAGGGTTTTCAATGGCTGAGTGCTTCGGGATTGCCTTGGGAGTGGATTGCCAGGCCCTTCTCCCACTTTTGCAGTGCTGGGAATTGAACTCAGGGCCTCAGAGACTGCAGTGCAGCGCTCTACCCACTGAGCTAAATCCCAGCCCCTAACATAAGAAAAAAATTATTCAGTCTGATGAGAGAATAAAGATTGAGGAAAAATTACAGAATCTCAAAAACATTGAGCCCACCAGCAAAGGTGCAATGGAAATTCCTTAAAAACAAATGAAAAAAAAAAGGATAAAAAAGAGTTTCTTATAAAGTAATGATGAAAGCTGAGCATGGTGTGACATGCCTGTCATCCCAGCATTTAGGAGGCTGAATCAGGAAGATTGCAAGTTTGAAGCCAGCCTGGGCTATGTGGCAAGACCCTGTCGATAAAATAAAATAGTATAATATATAATATAATGTAATATAAAGGCATAAAACTTCCCAAAGTAAATTTAGAACATTAAGCTTATAGATTCTTGAAGCTCAATAAACCCCAAGTAGGGTAAAAGCAATGAGATTCATACCTATATATGTTATAGTCAAACTGCTGAAATCTAGAGACAAAGAAAAATCTTTACAGTGGCAATATAAAAACTGAATTTAATTTTATACTTAAAGTTCTGAAAATGTAAAATATCAGCCAAGATTTCTATGCACACCAAAACTATCCTTCAAAAAAATTGAAATAAAGACTAACAATTTTATTTAAATTAAAAAAAAAGGAAACCTCCTACAAGAAACACTATAGGGAGCTTTCAGGCTGACAGGAAATTATGCCAAACAATAAACTGGAATCCACAGGAAGAAATAAAGACTACCAGAATTGGAAAATATGTAGGTAAACCTCAAAGACTATACTTATATTGCTTTCTCTTTTTTCTCCTAACTTCTTTAAAAGATAGATTATATAAAACAATAAGCAGATTATTGCTGTAATATATATAACAACAATGGTACAAAGGAGGGAGGGAGAAATGGAGCTAATGTGAAGCAATTTCCAAAATTTATCATAATGGTTATAATTCTTATAAAAACCACTAAAGAAAACTAAAAGTTATGGAAAATAGATATGGACATACTAAATGGACAGGCTAAAAAAATATTTACTAACACAGAAGGTGGCAGTAAAGGAGCAATGTGGGAGAACACGATATACATAAAGGACCAATAGCAAAATGTCAGATATAAATCTAACTTTGCCAACAGTGATGTTAAATGTGAATAAACTAAACATCATATTCAAACAAAATAAGATCACATTATGCTGTCTATTGGAGACATACTTTACATGAAAAGACACAGAAGCTCCCAATAAAACTCTTCCCTTTTAAGTTGGATTGGTTTGTTTTTTCTGCTATGGTGATGACAGCCAACTAATACAGAGGGAGTTTCCATTCTTTCTTTCTTTTGTTGATTTCTAATTTAATTCTGTTGAATTTAGAATCATACTTTACATAATTTCAAATTTCAATTTCAATTTTATTGTACTTATGACTTTGCTTTATTGTGACTTGTATTGTGGCATATGGTCTATATTGGAAAATGTATCAGGTGCATTTGAAAAGAATGATGTATTCTGTATTCATTGTATTCAAAATAAAGATTTAAAAAATAAGTAAGTACCATACAGTCACCATAAGAGAGCCATGTTAGGAAAAAATCGATTGACAAAAAAACTTATTAGACAAAGGATATTTCATAATGATAAAAGGGTACATTAGGAAGATACAACAATTATAACTGTGTCCACAGCTAACAATAGCGCCCTAAAACACAAAACAATAACTAGCAGAATTGAAGCAGAAATAGATAATTTGAAAACAATAAATGTCAATGTCATTCTCAATAACATATAGTAAAACTATATATAGAAAACTTGGACAATACTATCAATCAATTTATGTGACATTTCCAGAGTACACCATTCAATGAATACAGAATACATCATTCTTTTCAAATGCACCTGGTACATTTTCCAATATAGATCATATGCCACATACAAGTCACAATAAAGCAAAGTCAAAAGTCACAATAAAATTGAAATTGAAATTTGAAATTATGTAAAGTATGATTCTAAATTCAACATAATTAAATTAGAAATCAACAGAAGAAAGAAAGAATGGAAACTCCCTCTGTATTAGTAGCTGTCATCGCCATAGCAGAAAAAACAACCCAATCCAACTTACAAGGGAAGAGGTTTATTGGGAGCTCACAGTTAGAGGATCAGTCCACAATAGGAGAAGGGCAGGCATGGTGATGGTGACAGGGCCTGTTTCAGATGACCTCACAGCATGGCAGACCAGAAACCAAGAGCTTCCGGGAACCATGTATCTGGGTAAAAACCTCCAAAGCCCTCCCCCAGGAAGCTACTTTCACCAAAGTCCTGTGTCCAGGAGCCACCTTCACAAGGCAGGAATAAACACTTCCAAAAATTTCACAACCCTCAGGATAGCACCACAAGCTGGGGACCTAACCTTAAAGCACTTGACCTTTTCAAGACACTTTTACATTCAAACCATGATACTCTGCAAAACTTGAAAATTAAATAACATACTTTATTTAAATAATATGTGAATCAAAAAGAAACTCAAAAGAGAGATTAGAAAATATTTTAAACTGAAATGAAAATACAGTCTATCAAAATATATGGAATGCAGCTAAAGCCACATACTATGACAGAAAACCAACATCAGAAAAGAAGAAAAGTTTCAAGTCCTAACATAAATTCCTCTGTCCAAAATAGATCAGGGAATAAAACTGAAAAAATTTGAGAAGCAAAGAAAAGGATAGCAATTCAAGTTAAAGAATGGACAAAAACATAAATAGGCCAAGTAGACAGAAAGAAACTCCAAATACTGCCACAAGGCAATACTCAAACTCAATCAGCAGAGCAGACAAATTAAAACACCAACATTGTATCAGAGATACTCTGGCTCCCATGTTAATATAGCACTACTCACAATAGCCAAGTAGGGAATCAACCAAAATGCCCATCAATGGATGGGCTGGATTTTAAAATGTGCTATGTGTCAGGGTTTGGCTCAGGCCTGGCAGAGGTCAGAGCCTTGCCCACACACCAAGTGGGGATGGGGACCCACTGAACCGGGTTAGTGTTATGGCCAGTGGTGCCAATGAAGGACCTCGGGAGACCTTCAACAGGGAAAACAGGAAAGGAAGTTTTATTGGGTTACTCCCCAGGTGGGGTGCAACAAGCAAGCAACCCCTAAGCAAGTGCTATAAGTGCTGATTCTAAGCCTGCAGCATAGAATGCTGCAAGCTGAGTGCTGGAACAGCTCAGCCTTAAAGGCACAGCTACAGCAGCTGGTGTTCCGTTGGGCTGGAGGTCAGTTGGCCTTGACTCTCGCAGTTCACCTTCTCTGCCTCCCTCCTTCCCAGGGGTGGGAGGAATTGGGAGGCTCTTCATGGCTTGATTGTAGCCTTGGCACTTCAGGGCCCCTGGTCTTGACTGCGTTGGCTTGAAGAGTCCACTGGAGTAGGGAGTGCTGGTCAAGGTGATGGGGTTCAGTTGGCAGTTGAGGGATGGTCAGAAGTGATAGGGGGTACGGAGAAGTAGTAGGGGATGAAGGGGGTCCAGGAGCCCTGCTTATATAGGGTCCCGGAGGGGCATGTGACTGGGATTAGCCAATCAGGGCACACACCTGACAGGTACAGCAGATAAACTGACATATCTGCCAGGTAGGGACAGTTATTTAATGAAAATGCCAAGGATAGCCAACCAGGATTAAGGTAGTTAAGGCAGGCCAGGCTGGTCAGGCGCCATCTTTGCTCACTCAATGGGAGGGGCAGGTGTGAGTGAGTAAGATGTGGCCCTGGGATCAACTAGGGGTCAGCCCCTCTGGCTATTATCAGGGACCCTCGTTATGGGATAGATTTTAAAAATCTCCAACAGCTATGTACACAGAGCAGAATGTAATTGAGCCACAAAGAAGAATGAAATCCTGTCATGTGTGGCAACATGTATAAGACTGAAGGATGTCATGCTAAGTGAAATAAGTCAAACAGAAAGATGAATATTGCATGTTCTCACATGTGGAGCCTGCAGCTGTAGCCCTGTGGCATCCGATCCCGTCAGATCTCGGAAGCTAAGCAGGGTCAGGCCTGGTTAGTACCTGGATGGGAGACCGCCTGGGAACACCAGAAGCTGTAGGCTTGGGAGAAGGACCTGGCAACCCCCTCCCAAAAATCAATCTGCCATTGAAAACCCTATGAACAGCAGAGAAGC
>VMDO01014851.1:0-53103 GCA_007922755.1 Pedetes capensis | reverse complement strand
GAGAGAGAGAGAGAGAGAGAGAGAGAGAGAGAGAGAGAGAGAGAGAGAGAGAGAGAAATATTTCATGAAATCATCCATGTTGAGAGTTATTTCAACCAAAAGAGGAGCTTTAGGGAAGCATTCACTTGTTGCATATATTTTTTCAAAGCACTTTAGGAACTTGTATATATAGCTCTTATTAGAGGTAATTTTTGTACTTTTACACTAGACTCTAAAGTAGTCATAATAAAAGTCATCCATTTTGGAAACATAGTAAGCCAGAGATCAAAAAAGCTCATAATATGTATCTAATAGCAGAATTTTAAAGTAAATAAAGCAAAAAGTTACAGAACTGAATGTAGAAACAAATAAATTCACAATTATAGATAGAGACCTCAGTACTTCTTAGAGTAACTAACAGGATATAAGTTACTAAGAATGAAGGAGACTAGAACTACACTACCATCTATACAACCAATTTCAGCAAATAGGCATTTATAGGACACTGTCCACTACTAACAGAATGCATATTCTTTTGAAGTGCAAGTGGAACATTCACTAACACATACTACCTTCTGAGTTGTAGGGCAAAACTTAACAAATTTTAAAAAATTGAAATCATATGAGGTACGTTCTTTTGTGCAGGATATATTTAACCTAAAATAGATAACAGATAGTTAAGAGCATTGAAAAATATTTGAATATTTCAAACTTAAGGAATATACTTCTAAACAACCCATTTGTCAAGAAATAAAAAGGTATAATAGAAAATATCTTGAATAAAGAATTACATGAAAACTGTGTGATGCAGCTGGCAATAGTTACAACTGTACTTAGAATGTACATAGAACTGTACTTGGAACAGTACTTAGAATGAGATAGAAAATAGGCATGCATTGCAAGGATTCTTAGTAGTTGCTGCACATATTGCAACTAATTGACCAACTACTATTAGTAGTGTCAGAGATATATTTTCTTGAAGGAGATGTGATGAACACACACAATAGCAAGGAATGAATTTTTGTTGTATTGCTTACTGTATTTTTATTTGATTTTGTGATAAAATATGGCCAACTTAATTATACACATAAGAAAATTAATGTGTAGAGTTTACATTTTTACTACTATAAACCATGAATTTGAAGCAAAGTGAGATGTTCCCCTCTGCTTTCAGCAAAAGTGTAAAGACTTTCAAATATATTTTAGTTATGAATTTTCAGTGCATTTTTGAAAAGAAGTTTAGAATGTGACAGTTTCTGAGCTTGAAAATTGCAGTATTTACTTCCAACTAGTAAAGATTGCACAAACATATTATTACATATATTCTCAAATCTAATCCGCACCCTTTCAACTATTTTAGAAGGCTACAAATCAGATTTGGATTAGAATCGTGCGTGCATTAGATTTATACAAGAGAGTGTGCTCACCAAGAATCCAATCTGCATGCAATTATAATCACTATTGATTTTGTAGCCCTCTGAAACTGCTGAAAGGGTATGAATTAAATTTGAGAATATACAATATCTTGTGGTAAGAGGAAAAAATACATGGTCAGTATCAACTCCTGGATATAAATTATGTCAATATTGAGAAAATAATTGACTCTATTTTTACTTCCTTTTACCTACATTCTAAAACTAAATATATAAATAAAGGAGTGATATACTTCATAGGGAGGTTTATTGAAAATAAAGTTTTATCAAACACTCAAAATACAATGATAATGATAGGATCCAGGCTATTTTTGTTAGAAAACTTCAAACCTTCAAAATTAAGGGAAAAAATATACTTGGAAACACAATATGTCAAATTGGAAGATAGAATCCTCAAATATTTTAATTGGAAAACAAAGAAGTGTTATAATAATTTCTGCAACCCGTAATGATAACACTAGGCCTGTTATCAGCATATATAACAGCCTATGTTGTTGTTGTTGTTGTTAGGTGTCATTGGGTCAGTGTCTGACTCATAGTGACCCTATGTACAACAAATGAAACACTATTGTCAGTGCTTCTTTGCTATTCATAGGATTTTCAATGGCTGATTGATATTGGGGAGTGGGTTGCTGGGTCCTTCTACCAAGCCTACAGCACCTGGTGTTCCCAGGCAGTCTCCCATCCAAGTACTAACCAGGCTAGACCCTGCTTAGCTTCTGAGATCTGATGGGATTGGACACCAAAGTGGTATGGCTGCAGTAATAATATATAGCATGGCAAAGAAAAAATTGCTCCTATAGTTGCTAAAAATTTATTTTTCCTATTATATAATGATGCTCTATATACATTCTTTGACAAATCATCTGAGAAGTGAAAAACTATATTTCTTCGTACTACAATTTGTTTCATATAATCTTTTCTATTGAAGAGTATCTCAAAACAATGTATACTACCTCATAATACTCAAGTATGGATTCAACAATCAAATCTAGTGAGTGTCCTGATATTTGCAACACTTCACATTTGCATGAGGCAAATGTGGCAAGACAACTGCATGAAGGATTCGCTAAGTCGTACAAATTTAACCTAGGTTAGAATTCGTTTAACCTAGATTTGAATTTCTTCTTAGAATTAAGAAGAAAAAATATTGGTTAATATATGTTTAACTGGAAAAATTATAAAAATCACAGATAGTAGAGTTAAAATTTATTAGAGAATATACAGGAATTACTAAAAGAGACTAAATAATGGTGTCATTTCAAAAAGATGAAAATATATAGACAATCTTGGTAATTCCTCAAAATTCTGGTTGTTATGAATATATGTAAAATAAAATGAATAATTTTTAATTCGTTAAAACAATCTTGCTAAATGGATGGTTTGAAAAAATATATGGTTCAGAGATTATAATTAACCACTTATAAGAATAGCAGAGGGCTGGGATTTAGCTCAGTTGTTAGAGCACTGCGCTGCAGTCTCTGAGGTCCCGAGTTCAATTCCCAGCACTGCACAAATGGGAGAAGGACCTGGCAATCCACTCCCAAGGCAATCCTGAAACAGTCAGCCATTGAAAACCCTAATGAGGGTCGCTATGAGTCAGATACCGACTTGAAGGCACCTAACAACAACAACAAGAATAGCAGAGAAGCACTGACAATAGTGCCAGACATGGCACACTGTCAGAGAGTGTTTTTTTCTGTTATACATAGGGTTGCTATGAGTTGGAGTCAACTCAGTATTGATGGCACCTAACAACAAACAACAGTATTTAATTTATCACTCTGAAATTCCTTGTTTTTGGAAGAGAAAGTATTAAGCATGGTGCAGGAACTCACAAATGAAAATTATGTGTTCAGTTGTAAAGAAATTTCACTTGGAAACTATTTCTAAAGCTGTTGTATTGGTACGTGAATTGGCTACTTAACTGATAGTTTCAGCATTCTTAACAAATATAATTTAAAACTACAGGGAAAACTAATGATCTATTTCAACAAATCAAATGCATCCAGGAGGTTCCAAAAGATGTTGTTATGGCATCAAGACTCAAAAATAGTCACAGTAGTTGCTATGTTTTCCAAACATTGCTGTTACATATTGAAAAGAATGTTATTAATAAAGCCAATTTGAGTAAAATAAATTTAGAGCTATTGTTACATTTCACTTCTGTGTTTCAAATTTTAATCATTACTTTCCAGAAACATTAAAGAAGAAAGTTTTCTAGGTAAACCTTGAATTAACAATTCATTTTAACTTGGCCCACCAAAAGGAACATAAATCACTGTACTTGAGCTCTTCATTTATACCAAAGACAATTTATAAGACAGAGTTTACCATTACTTTGGATGAAAAGTACAGGAGAATTTCCATTGTTATATAGAAAAAGTATACATCTTTAATTTCTATTCACAATGACATGTATATACAAAATAGAACTTTCAATACTGAATTGATCAAAAACAAAGAAAAGAAATAAGCTGAAAAGTATACCAGCGGTAATAGATTCCAGTTAAAGTGGAATAACAGGGAATGAGTTTACCATTACACTTGAAGCAACTAAAAAACTTTTAAAGACACAATATATGTAATAATAGTTTTCATAAAATTGAGTATCAGACAATGAAGGGAAGTGTCTCTGATATAAAGAAAGCAAATGAGGTGACCCTTATAATTGTCCACAGCATAGGGACTGGGGATTCAGAGTTTCCCTGAGTTGCAGAGAAAGAGCTGAGCTACGAAAGAAGGTAGAGTTCACACAGCAGTGTACCAAAAAGAGCCAATCCAGAGATTTTAGGGGCTTCCTCTTGAGTATTTAACAGGGTAATGAATCTATTAACTTCAGCAAGACTGGAAAAAGCTCAGAATTCATAAGATATTGTCTAGAATTCCCAGGAGAATCTTGTCTCAGTTGTGAGGATTAATAACTTTAAGCTAGATGCAGATCTTTTCCCAGATAACAAATCTCAAAATCAGTCCTGAAAAGATCCTGCTGTTTACAAATAAACTATATCTCAGACCAATGATCAAGAATGTCTATGTTGTTGTTGTTAGGTGCCATTGAGTCATGTCCCATTTTTGTGGTGCTGGAAATTGAACTCAGGACCTCAGAGACTGCATAGCAGCACTCTACTGACTGACCTAAATCCTAGCCCTAAGAATGTTTATAGGAATAGAAAAATATACAGCACCTAAGTAAAATTCACAGTGTGGCATCTAAGAAAAATTTTCCAGGCATACAAAGATAAAATAAAAAAGAAAACCAAGTTAATAAAACTCACAAGGAGAAAATTGAATCAGTTGAAACTGATCTAGTCTAGTATGGATGTTAGGATTACCAAACACAACCAGTTATTATAACTATATTTCTTATGTTCAAAAATCTAGAGGACTAGCTAGTTAAAGGTAGGAATAGTATAGAGGTTCAAATGACAGAAAAAAAAATCCAAATCAGACTTTTAGAGGTTAAAACTATAATATCTGTGATAAAAGATGCACTATAAGGAGTTAGCCTGCAGCTATAGCCCTGTGGCATCTGATCCCGTCAGGTCTCGGAAGCTAAGCAGGGTCAGGCCTGGTTAGTACTTGGATGGGAGTCAGCCTGGGAACACCAGGTGCTGTAGGCTTGGAAGAAGGACCTGGCAACCCATTCCCAAAAAGCAATTTGCCATTGAAAACCCCATGAACAGCAGAGAAGCACTGACAATAGTACTTCGCCTGTTGTATATAGGGTCACTATGAGTCAGATACTGACTCAACAGCACCTAGCAAAAACAACATAATGAGTTAATAGATGACTAGATATTATAGAAGTACAAATGAATGAGCTTGAAGACATAATAATAGCAATTATCTAAATTCAAACAAAGACTAAGGAAAAAAAAGAATGGAATATCAGTGCGACTTCAAATAATCATGTATCTGTATAATTGGAACTCTGAAGTAGAAGGGAGACACAAAAGTGTAAACCCCAAACATGAGAAGTCCAGGAAACCTCATCATGAGAAAAATAAAGAAAATGATGTGAGGTAATATCACAGCACCAAAGACAAAGAAGACAGCAGATTTCTTATTAGAAATTATGCAGGCAAGTAAACAGTGGAGTAACGTATCAAAAGCACTAAAGGGAGGGGAGCCTAGCAATCAAGAGTTCTATGTCCAATAAAAATATCTTTAAGCAGTAAAAAAAACTTTCTCAAGTATACAAAAGTTGAAACATAATCACCAGCAGACCTGTGCTGCAAGATATGTTAAACACAATTCTTTAGGCCTAAGGATAATGGCAGCAGATGGAAATAGGAATCTGCACAAAGGAATAAAGAACTCAAAGAATGATAGCTATACAATTTTCCCTAGTATTTAACTCTCTTTAAAAATATTTGATTGCTTAAAAATAACAATGTAATATAGCATTTATAATGAGTACAAAAGTATAATGTATGACAATAGTACAGAGACCAGGATGGGAGACACTGAAAGACACTATTATAAAGTTTTTATACACTGCATGAAGTTGTTCAGTATCCCTTGAAGGTAGACCATGAATTAATATGTGTGCTTTAAGCCCTAAAGCAAACATTGAAATAAGAAAACAAAACTTATGGTAATAAGCTATCATGGGACATAGAATTGAATAAGAACAAATATTTGAAAACTGGGAACAAACCAAGTGTGCATAAATGGGTGAATTTGGTACACAAATTTTAGTATATCTACATAATAGTATGGTATTCATCAACAATAGGAAATGAACCATTGAGAGCTGGGTGTGGTGGCTCAGATCTGTATTTCTAGTGGCTCAGGAAGCTCAGGAGGCTGAGGCAGGAGGATAGCAAGTTCCAGGCCAGAGGCAGCCTGCATAACTGAAACTCTGTCTCAAAATTTAAAAATAAAAAATGGGCTAGGCTGCAGCCCTCTGGTAGAGCACTACCAGAGGTAGAGTATGTGCCTTGGGTTCAATACCCAAGAAATAAGTAGGTCCTTCTCCCATTTTTGTGGTGCTAGGGATCGAGCCCAAGGCTTTAGAGAGTGCAGAGTAGCACTCTACCAACTGAACCAAACGCCACACCATGGTGAGGTTAGGAGTTCTGTATTCCTGACTCAATTTTACCATGAACTAGTTGTTAGGGCACCAGGGAGAGTGATTTTTCCTTGCTGGCTTTGCTTCTGCATTTGTCATGTAAGGGCATTGGGTTATATGATCTCTAAGGCCCCTTATCAGCTATGAGTCACTGAAATACATCAGGTCTTAAAAATCCAGGCATGGAGCTAAAACACAAAAGTGTTTATGACACTGGCTTCATTTTGCCCTTTCGTTTAGTTAATTACACTGGGGCTTTATCTCTCTTCCCAGCCAGATGTTTCTGAGAACCAAGGAACTGAATTCTTGCTCCTTTTTCCCTCTAACAGCACCCAGCTCTGTGCCTTGATGGTGGTCCAGTCTGATGAGGCATTGGCTGCCATGACCTGACTTATGAAAAGAAGGGGCAATGTAAGTGCTGGGCATATCCCATTCCCTTGCTCCTCAATCATCTTTCTGAGTGGTGTGGCTTCTATAGCACTCAACTGGGAGTCAAAAGACTGGGGTTTTAGTCCAAGTCACCTACACCCAGTTTTCTCATGTATCAATACAGAAAATAATCCCTGCACTATCCATTGCCACGAGTGGTTGTTTGAATTAGACGGAATGATGGATGGAGCGGGTATTTTGTAAAATCTAAAGCATTCTGCAGATGTAAGGAGGGGATTATTATCATTTCTAAATGTGGACATGCAAAGATGTGTGGACTGAAGTAACTAAGACTTTAACTTGTGACCACTCTGAGCTATGCCTATAACTGAATGTGGGTGCCAGAGGCTACTTTGGCTTTGCTTTTTATGCAGCCAAAGAGAGTGATTCATTAGCTGCTGTTATGAGACCTATATATGTAGCACTACCTGGGTGTGTGGTCAAGTGTGCCCCAGTTATTTGGTCACCGGGATTTGTGGGAAATGCCTGGAGGACATCACGAATGCTTGGTGGGTGGTGAGAGTAAAGTTCTTTTTCAAAGAAGAGCCTATTAGGTCTGATGCTAATAATACCTGTTGGAAACCCTGCTGAAAGCAAAGGAGAGGAAAGTTACCACATGCCTTCCTCCTGCAGCCCTTGGGAAAGGGTGGCTCTTCCCAGCAACCCAGGCAGAGTTGTGTCCACTCCACTCCATGGCACCCCCTGCAGGACTGGATTGGCCACTGGTATATTGTGACTGTTTTCCTCTTCCGCTGCTCCAGTGGGTGTGAATTCCCTGACAGCAGGGATTGAGTTTTTGTCATCTTTCAATTTCCAGTCCTTGAGACCTGTGAGTGCAGAACATGTGCTCAAAAAACTCTTGGTGAAAGAGAACAAAGAAACTAAAGCAAAACTAACAATAACAGTGGCTAAGACATAAGCCCGTGTTCTGGATCTTTCAGAACTTGTGTGCTAGTAGCAGAAGCCAGGTTGTGACCAGATGTTTCCTAAGTGATGTGCCATGCATGAGGATGGAGGCTTTAGAGGAGCTTGCTGATGATGAGAGATGACCCTTGTGTAGCAGTCAGAGGATGAGAACGCTGAAGCCAGGGGAAGCCCAAAGGAAACCATTGTTCAGAAAGGTTCTGCAAAATCACACTTTTAATGCACTTCAGAACTACAAAGCACTTGTACATCTATTATCTTGATATTCACAGCACTTCAGGTGCAAGGAATGTGATCCTTATAGCCACATTTATAGATTGGGAAACTAGACCCTAGATGGGGTAAAAGAGGTGACTTCAGTCATGGGGGAGGATGGAGAGTACCTGAAGGAGAACTCTCTAAATTCTATTTCTTTGCCATTTACTCCAGAACATGCACCTCTCAGTGCTAGTCAAGTGGCTCTCACTATCCAAAGCTGGTACTTTGAGTGCACCTCATAGTGTATTTGGAGGCATTTCCAGAAGTATAAACTACACAGAAAAAATCAACTGTTCATCAGAGTTTGGAATGCAGACATTGATTTTGTATCGGGTCCTTTATTTATAAATGAAATGAATTTCATTGTTGATAGTGTAGATCGCAAGCATAGTAAAGACAAAAGAGGCCCATTCATTGTAGCATTAACCGTTGGCCAAGGGAGCAGAGCTAATTCTGCCAGTTGTTGCTGAATATTTGAAGTTTTTTCACCCTTCCTTACAAAGTTATTGATTTTATTATTCTATTCTATTTATTTATTTATTTATTTATTTATTTATAAATGGTGGTGGTGTACAGAGTAGTAAGACTTATGCTATCTCTATTATATAATTTACATCACTTTTGCTTACACATGTATCAACTTACATGTTTTACAGAACCGTATTTGATATGTATTGATAAAGTTGCATCATATATTTTGAGATTTTCCTCTTCCCCTTTCCCCCTCTACTTTATTTCTACTCCCTCTTCCCCAATCTCTACACCCATCCACTGATTCCTCCTCCTCCTTTCAATTTTGCTTATATTTTCCCTTCTTAGATACATATGAATGTTCAGTTTTATGTCTTCATATAGTATTTATTTACCTACTTACTTACTTTTTCTTGCTTTAAGCTAGATTTAGCTCCCACATATGAGTGAGAACATCTTCGGGTATCCTCTGCTATTTCTTTCTTCAATACGAGGAGTTTTCCTCGTATAGGTCTTCAGAGTCTTTGGTTAGGTTGAATCTTAAGTATTTGAATATTTCATGTGCTATTGTGAGTGATTGTTGTCTTGATTTCCTTCTCTTCCTGTTCACTATTGGTGTAAAGGAAAGCTACTGAGTTTTAAGTGTTAATTTTGTAACCTCCTACTTTGCTGAAAGAGTTAATTAGCTTTAAGAGTTTTCTAGTGGAATTTTTGGGGTCCTTTAAATAATTATGGGCTGGGATTTAGCTCAGTTGGTAGAGCTCTGCACTGCAGTCTCTGAGGTCCCGAGTTTATTTCCCAGGACAGCAAAAATGGGAGAAGGACCTGGCAATCCACTCCCAAGGCAATCCCGAAACAGTCAGCCATTGAAAACCCTATGAGGGTCGCTATGAGTCGGATACTGACTCAATGGCACCTAATGATGACAACGATTAAATAATCATGTCATCTCTTAATAAGGGTAATTTGACCTTTTCTTTCCCTATCTGTATTCCTTTAATTCCTTTCTCTTGCCTGATTGCTCTGGCTGGGACTTAGATCACAATATTCAATAAGAGAGGAGACAGTGGACATCCTTGTCTTGTCCCTGACCTTAGAGGGAATTGTTTCAGCTTTTCCCCATTTAATATGTTGGCTGTGGGTTTATCATAGATGGCTTTTATGATGTTGAGATAAGTTCCTTCTATGCCCAGTTTATTATGTACTTTAAGCAAGATAGGATATTGCACTTTGTTGAAAGCCTTCTCAGCATCAATTGAGATAATGTGGTTTCTGTCTGCAAGTATCTTTTTTTAAAAAATATTCCTCTAAAACCTTATTTCAAAGTTATTCACCTCACCATTAATAAGGTGTTACATTAGTTGACTTTCATGTGTCAAACCAACCTTGCATGTGTGGAATGAAGCCTGCCTGGTCATGGTATATGATATTTTTTATGTGTTGCTGAATTTGATTTGCTTGAATTTTGTGGAGGATTTTTACATAGATGTTCATCAGGAAAATTGGTCTGTAGTTCTCTATCTTTGAAGAGCCCTTGTCTAGTTTTGGTATCAGAGTAATACTGGCTTTGTAGAATGAATTTGGAAGTGCCCCTTTTTCTATCTAATGGAATCATTTGAGAAGAATAGGTATTATTTTTCTTTGAATGTTTAATAGAATTTAGCTGTGAACTCATGGGGTCCTGAACTTTTCTTTGTTGGAGATTTTTTACTACTGTCTTCAATTCAGTGAACAAAATGGGTCTGTTTAATTTGTTTGTGTCCTTCAGGCTTACTTTTAGTAACTGATATGTGTTAAGGAATGGATCTATTTCTTCTCTATTTTCATTTTTGGGGGAGTATAATTTCTCAAAGTAGTCTCTGATGATATTCTGGATTTCATTGGTATTTTTGGTTATGGTTCTGTTATCATTGATTTTTAAAATTTTGGACTTTTCTCTTTTTCTTTGTGTGAGTCTGGCTAAGGGAGGGTCAACTTTGTTAACCTTTTTGAAGAACTAACTTTTCATTTCACTAATCATGTGTATTGACTTTGTAATTTCTAATTGATATATTTCTACCTTTATCATCGTAGCATTATGGTGTGTGTGTGTGTGTGTGTGTGTGTGTGTGTCCCCTTGGGGGTTGGCTAGTTGTTGGCCTTCTAGTACCTTAAGGTGTGTCATTAAGTTATTTAATTGGTTCTTCCCTACCTTATTGACGAAGGCACTCAAGGTTATGAACTTCTCTCTTAGAACTGTCTTTGCTGTATCCCATAAAGTTTGGTAGGATGTGGTTTCATTCTCATTAGACTCAAGAAATTTTTAAGTTTCTCCTCTAATTTCTTCAATGACCCATTGAGCATTTGGAAGTGTGTTATTTAATCTCCATGAATTTGTAACATTACTGAGGTTTTTCTTGCTTTTGAGTTCTAGTTTTATACCATTGTGGTCTGATAAGGTATAGAGGATGACTTCAATTTTTTTGTATTTGTTGAGTCCATTTTTGTGGACTGAAATGTGATCTATTTCAGGAAAAGTTATAAGTGGTGCTAAAAAGAATGTGTATTCTGCATCTGCTAGATGGAATATTCTGTAGATCTCTGTAAGGTCCAGTTGGCCTATGGTCCTGCTTAAGTCTCTTGTTTCTCTGCTGATTTTTTGCTTTGCTGACCTGTCTCTTGAAGATAGTGTGTATGGAAATCTCTCATAATTATTGTGTCGGGTCTAATGTATTCCTTTGTCTCCAATAAAATGTGTATTATGAAGCCAGGTACACCTGTATTTGGTGAATAAATATTAAGTATCATTATGGGTTCCTGGTTGACTGTTCCTTTTACTAATATGTAGTAACCATCATTGACTCTTCTGATTAGTATGGGCTTGAAGTCTAAATTGTCTGATATTAGTACTGCTATTCCTGCTTTTTCTTTTTTCTTTTGGTTCCCAAATGCTTGGTATATTGTTTTACAACCTTTCATTTTTAGACTTTTATGTTCTTTATGAATGAAGTGAGTCTATTGAATCCTACAAATCAAAGGTTTTTGTTTTTTAATCCAATTGGCCAATCAGTGTCTCTTGATTGGTAAGTTGGCACCATTTATATTTAGGATAATTATTGAGAGGAGCTTATTATTCTGCTCCAATTTGGTGTTTGTTTCTAATTTTGATTCATATTTTGGGTGTTATATCATTGAGTTCCCTTCATATCTATTATTCATTCCTTTCATCTTGTATTTGGGGTTGTCCATTAACTCCCATATTCTGTGTTTCATGTAGGATCTTCTTCAGTGATGGTTTGGTGGTTGTGATTTGTTTAAACATGTCAGCGTTATATGGAATGTCTTGAATGCTCCATCTATTTTAAATGATAGCTTCACTGGGTAGTGTAATAACTACCAGGCTGGCAATTGTTTTGTTCAGGGTTTACATGATATCTGACCAAGCTTTCCTTGCCTGTAATGTTGTTTTTGTGAAGTCAGCTGTTACTCTGATGGATTTGCCATTGTAAGTGAGTTGACATTTCTCTTGTAGCTTTTAGAATAGCTTCTTTGCTCCCTAGATTTAGCATTCCCTTTATAATGTACCATGAAGAGGATCTGTTTTAGGCAACTCTATTTGGAGTTCTGGATACTTCCATTGTATATGTATCTAGATCTTCCCTTAGTTTGGGGAAGTTTTCATCTATTATTTTATTGAATAGATTTCTTAATGCCCTAGTGGAATTTTCAGCTCCTTCATGTACTCACTGAATTTACAGGTTGTGTCTCTTCATTTTATTGAAGACCTCCTGAAAGTATTAGTCATATTGCTTCATCTTTCTTCCTTTTTTGGTATCTGAATGCATAAGATCCTCAACTTTTTCTTCATTGTCAGAGATCCTGGTCTGTGCTTCATCCAGTCTGGCTGCTGAAGTTTCTACTGTAATATTCAGTTGGTTGACTTGGTTTGTATTTCCAACATTTTTCTTTGATTCTTCTTCAGTATCTCAACTTATTCATTAAGTTGTTCTTCCAAATTAGATACTTTTCTGTCCAGTGTTTCAATTACTCTCATCATGGTGTCCTTGAAGTCTTTCAACATATTTATCAGTAGACTTCCAAATTCTTTTTCTGGTATCTCTAAGACTTCAGTTATTTTGAAATTGTGCATTGAAGGGCTTTGGTCTACTGGGACTTCCTATCCAACCTGACCTTTCATATTTTGTGTGTTTTTCTGTTGAAGCTTGCCTATTGTTTGGTCCCGGTGCATGATCTAGCCAACGTAAGGGTGTTGGATATCTAGATTCTACTTGGGCAAACAAGCTGACAGGTACTTGTTAATAAACAAAACCTTAGAACCATTCACCTCAGAACTGTCTGACTCCCTGATGCCAAGTCTCCAAGTGTAGCAGTGGCCACTCCCACCTCAACCCTCAGGAGTGCATGCAATTCCCCATTAGGGCGAGCTCAGCTAGGTTGCGCAATCCTGCTCCCTACGGAACCCTCCACCCAAAGTTCACATGTAGGTCACAGTCCTAACAGAGTTGTTCCTGGGTCCCTTGGCTCCAGCTGCCTTTCTCTGTCTCCAGCACTTGCAGCCTTGCAAATGTGCACAGCCAGAAGTGTCTCCCTCTAGCTCACAGTTCCAGTGGCATCTGCAGCTTCTCTCTACTACCTATCATGCCACAGCACACTCAGTCTCTCTCCGTGGTCATGATTCCAAGAGGAGGAGCTACTTTTCTCTCCCCTGAATATCTGAAATTTAAAAACAAAAAGATTTCTGGATTTGAAGCAAATTCAAACCTCCTTTTTGCAAGACTCTTCTCCATTCCTTTCACTTCTAAACTCGAGAACATTTAAAGAAAAATAAAATCTACCTGTTTGAGATTAATCTACATTGAAATGAAAAAGCAGCATCATGTGAGATCTATATCATGTCCAAGAGTCAGCCTTGATCTGAGTGAAAGGTCATTTTGAAGATACTCCTCCAACATGTTTAATCACACAAGTCAGCCCGGGTTCATTCTCTGGCTCTGCCATATATGTTGTTGTTAAGTGCCAAGCTCCCAGTTATTTTGTCTTGGTGGCTACAGTTTCCTTATTTCCTCTCAAAGTGACTGTTACATTAAGTGAGTAAATTCAGGCTATATATATACATACAAATATATATATATATATGTGTATATATATATACACACACACATATATGTGTACACACACACACACACACACAGGTTCAATCCTCAGCACCATAAAAACAGGACCTGGCAGCCCACTCCCAAAACAATCCTGAAATATTCAACCATCTAAAACCCTATGAATACCAGAGAAACACTGATAATAGTGCCAGGCATGGCACAGATGGCACAGTGATGGGTAGTGTTTCATTTTGGTGCATATAGGGTCTCTATGAGTCAGACCCAACTTGATAGCATCTAATATCACACACACACACACACACACACACCCATCCAGGACCAGAAATGGATACCTGCCATGATTTGAATCCCCATTCTGGGGTGGGGCCAGAAAATATTATTTAAAAACAAACAAACAAACAAACACCAATCTGTAGTATAGATTCATTTCATCCTCAAGCCCTAAATGTTCCTGATCCTTTCATCCCATAAAAGTCACAGCTTCATCCCTTTATCATTCACTTATTGGCCATTTATGTGTTTCTGCTGATTTTTTGCCAAGTGATTTGCTATCTTTCAGTTAAACTCAGCAGAGTCTGCAAGTATGTACCACTGTGGATAAGGAAGATCATTGTAGAGGAAAACCAAGAACAAATGAAATTCAATAAGCAACCTTAAATAAATAGGTGTATATCAACAGTATGTTCTACTATGCTCTTATCGAAAATAATAAGGCAAATATTTGTCAGTATACAAATGTTAAGGCAATGAGAGTAGGTGGTGTGAGCACATACTCCTTCTATCTTTGTCCCCAGCCTCATCTCATGCTGTTCCCCTCTCTGGACTTTACTTCAGACTGACATTTTTTTCAATTTCTCAAATATGTCCTACTCCTTCCTGCCTCAGGGCCTTTGCACATGTTTCTTCCTCCTCTGTCCTTGAATTTCCTGTCACCTTCATGCTTTGCCTCACAAATTTTTGTAAATTTTTATAGTTTGGCTCCAACTGCCCTTATTCCAGGAAGGCTGAGCAGGGTCTCCCTGCTTCATATTCCTATAGCTGTCAAATTACTGATTTAATGATTGTCAGCCTGCTGGAGGGTAAGCTCCTGAAAGGCCTAGATCGTCTTCCTGTCATTTTCACTGTTGTATTTCCTGCACCAAGTGGAATAATTTGTGTGCTCAATGGGGGAATGAAAAGCACTCAGGTTCCTTAATGGTAAATAATGTGTTTCACTTCTAGAACCAGGTGTAACATGGATACTAGTGCTGAACAGATCACTGGGCATGGGTGTGGGGTTGGAGTCCAGGAATGTGGCTTTTTAACATATCCCATTTGGACCACACTAGCAGACAGCACCTGGAGCAGCATGATAAAGCCCAGGGAACATGTGGTTTCGAGTCAGGCTCTGATTAAATCCCATTTATGTACTAATTAAGACAGAGCTGTGAGTACCGGACAGTATGCTGGACGCTGAAAGTGCGGCAGCAAATAGCCTATGCGGCTGTCTTGAAGAAATTTATGCTGTGGCAGGATAAAGACAGGTAAAGAAGAGGAGTCCATAAGATAGAGATGTGCAGCGGAAGGGCAGCCCAGGGAGCTGTGGGGAACCAGGGAGGGAGCCCCTTACATCATCTGGGTGGTCCTGAAGCCTAGACCTAGGGGGGTGTGTTCCCATGGTCAATGGGTAGCGCCTTGTGGCCTGGCCAGTGGCTTAACTGGGGGATAAATCCCCCAGGCAGGAGGGCACGAAGTTCATCTTGTCCACCGACATCTTTTCCACTGACTCAAAAGTTCAGTTTGGATGCGGATGTCTCTGAAGGCATGTCCTGCTCGGTGCTGGGCATTCTGGGAGAGTCACAAAAAATCTCAACACATTCCCACATCTCTTTCTCTTAGCTGTATGTACGATGCTGATCAAATCTATTTTCCTGCCTTCTTAAGCTTCACCCTGAAGTTGGAAGCATACACTTACCCCCCCGAGACCCTGTGTTACTTTAATAAAATTGCAAAGATCAGAGATTAGCCCTTGGTGATATGAGAAGTGCTCAGCAAACAGCAAAGCAATCAAGTGAAGCCAGTGGGTGACAACATAGAATTTCATACATACGAAAAGTTAATTTAGTGCCTTTATATGAAACCTCCCAGGGGTCCTGATAATACATTCTCATTCTCGTTTCCATTGTCCCTCCTCCTCCTCCTTCCAAAGCTTTTCTGGACTTCAAAGTCTCCCTGTGTCCCAGAGGCGCTTTCACCCTTAGCAGGTCTGTGAGCATGGGAGTGACCAGATTTAGCGCCCCCCTTCTCCCCCTTACCACTAGACAGTCACTGTCCCCTAGATGAAGCGCATTTTAAAAACACTCTGAGCCAAGGCCTCTAGACATTTTGGTCTCTTGGTTATATACGATAATAAATTTCAAAATTCAGCAATGACAAATCACCCTTTGCGTATTATTAATACTTCATAAAACAAATATTCTAGCTCTTGTTTCTCTCGTTCCCGTGCTGCCTGGCTTTCCGTTGTTGTCTTTCTCTGACCTTTCTTCTCTCTTCCTCCGTCTTTTCCCAGGCTCCCTTCATCGTTCTGAATTTGGTCTTGGTTGTTCAAATGTTGCTCCACATATATTTTTGCTTATTTACTTTGATAACCTCTTTGAATTTCCAAATGGGATTTCTCTTTTTAAATGAGTCATTTTTGTTGTAACTGTTGTGGCCTTGCTTTAGGGGTTTCTTTTACCGAGGATTAGTGGGGGTTATTATTTGTAACTTTTCCTTAACGAAGGCCACATTTTCTTTTGCATTCTTTATTCCTCTCCAGTGCTCTCTTCTTGCGTCTCTGTTCTCTTTTCCTGTACAATCTCTCATTTATCTAGCAGCTCTTCCCCCGGCCCCTATTTTCCTTTCTCTTCAATTTCCTTTCCTCCATCTCTGGTGTTGATTTTCTCATTGGTAAGCTTTTACATTATGGGAGGGGGGAAAAAAAAAGGTTTTGATAATTCATTGGAATGCCCAACAGACCAGTTGTGGCTGGAAAGAATAAATGCTTCCAAGAAACTTCTTTTCAAATCCATGTAATAAGACTTGAAAAAAAAAAAATAACAACTTTACAACAACAAAAATTCAGTCTGAAACTCTTTACAGAGCACATATAAATTTCTTATGCAAATGAACAGTTGCATTGCATAATTGGTTTCAATGTAATACATACTCCTCACCCCTACCCCGGGGTGTCTTGACTCCAGCCCCACGTCAACATGACTTTGAGTTCAAGGACACAACGCTAAACTTGACCGCCAATCTTCCCTTCTGAAACGTGTGCATCCTCCAAGTTCTAGCACTTGCTCTTTTAAGCAGGCATCACTAGCACGTCCCTGCCACTTCTTCGCTGGGTGTTTTACAGCCTTCCAGGGGGAAGGGAGCCCCCGCTCCCCGCTCAGGCGTCCCTCAAAGAGGGATGGACAGTGCCTCCAAATATCTAACAGATGTCACACTGCATCTCACGATGAATCCATTATTGAGTCAGAATGCTCGCTGTGGCAGCTTTTGCCAGGTTTCCTTTCACACTTGCGATGAGGAAATGGATTGAGCATCAGCAAGGGGACAGGGCAATAACAATAAACAGACCCGGGTGGAAAGCGAGGCAGTAATGACAGAAACGATCCCCAGGCTCCTTGACAGCCCTCTTCTTGCAGCGCCAGGCTGCAAATCACTTTCTGTTTCCTTCTCCCGAGCTCACACACATTCAGAGATACAGGATCTGAAGACGTGCCCAAGGCGAGCTCGTGTCCAGGGGAATATTTGGAAAAGACAGACGGGACTGAAGGAATTCAGAGTTAGCTCGGAGAAAGTTACCAGAAGAGATGGGTGTGTCAGTCCTGAGAAGTGAACAGGACGACTTCATTGTCCGTTCCCATCTAATCAGAATCACTTGTAGGCTCGAAGCAGGTCCTGATTGCAGTGGATGCCAAAGGCATATTTCCACGTTCAAAGCAGAATCCATCATCTTCTTCCCCTCCTTCCAAACCTGCAGTCTCTCATCCAATTCACTGTCAAGTTCATTTTTTCTGAATCTCTTTCCTCTCAGCTGCTTCAGATATTTTCGGGAAGTTGGTGTGATAAAAATATACGAGTTGGTTTGCCCAACCATTCTTTACCCAGTGTGTGCGTCGGGGCTGCAGAGAGCAGTAAGGAATGATGCTGCCCACTGTTGTTGTTGTTGTTGTTATTAGGTGCCATCGACTTGGTATCCGACTCATAGTAACCCTCTGTACAACAGGCAAAACACTATTGTCAGTATTTCTCTGCTGTTCATAGGGTTTTCAGTGGCAGATTGTTTTTTTGGGAGTGGGTTGCTGGGTCTGTCTCCCAAGCCTATAGCACCTGGAGTTCCTAGGTGGTCTCCCATCCAAGTACTGACTAGGCCCGACCCTGCTTAGCTTCTGGGATCTGACGGGTTTGGATGCCACAGGGGTATGGCTGCAAGCCCTGCCCACTATAATGGGAAGATAATGATACAGATGGACACTGGGATAGGTGACAGATAGATCTACAGAGCTCCTACTGGTCCTATGGAGATGAAGAATAGGAAGGACAAAGTTGAAGATTATCAGGGAAGGCTTCATGGAGGAAGATTTTGAGTTGAATTCCCAAGGGTGGACAGTGTTTTCTTGGGTAGCCAGGAGGCTGTCACACAGAGGAGTGCAGGTATGAGCAATCAGGGGATTTAACGGAACAGTGAGGAATTTCAAGTCAAGGCGTAGGAGGCCTAGGCTCTGTGTATTGAGGGGGTTCCTGGGTAGACGTGTAGGTAAAGTTCAGACTGAGATGGATTTTGTTTACTGTGGTTAGGGTCTGGACATTATAGGTGAGAGGGGCTTACTCATGGATTTTAAGCTAGGGGATGATGCTATCATATGTCCAATTAAGGCTGATGACTTGTGGGTAGGGGAGGAGACAGGAAGCTTGGTGTAGGCTGTTCTGGAAGGGGGTGGTCCTGACATGGGAAGAACGTGCTGCAGTATGATACCAGGTAGAATTGAGCAGGGTTAGGGAGCAATTAGATGTGAGAAGTTGAATAACAATAAATTAATGTAGGCCACTGTTAGGTGCCGTCAAGTCGGTACCCGACTCATAGCGACCCTGCGTACAACAGGTAAAACACTGTTGTCAGTGCTTCTCTGCTATTCGTAGGGTTTTCAATGGTGAATTGATTTTTGGGAGTGGGTTGCTGGGTCCTTCTCCCATGTAGGCCACTAACTTGCTAAAACTAAAAGCACGAACAAAAACCCTTCAGTGATTTCTCATGACTTGTCAAATTAAGCTGAAAGTGTTAAGCGTGATATTCAACACCCTTCAGACTTTGGGACCAATCCATCTTTCCGACTCCATTTCCCAGTGCTCCTCTGCTGAGAGACAGAGTAGAGGGATGCTAATTGCTTTCTCCACATTTCCCCAATTCCTTATCATGGCTCAAGCATTTTTTTCTGCAGTGACAACCCTCTCAACTCTTCTGGCCGAATGTTTCCCATAGGCCAACCACTCCATGCTCGTTCATCATCTGCATAACTGAACACATCGTTGCCTGCTTAGAAACTTATGGGAGCCTGAGTTTATTTCTCCCATTCTGCTTATTTCTTGGGTTCATTGTATTTGTTTTTGAGTCTCCTCCCCCTTCTCCTGCAACTATCAACTAAGATGTAATGCTGTTGAAGACTGAGATTCTCTCATTCATATGTTCACCTCCTTTCACGTCTCACTTGTAGAACATCATACATAGCCATTATAAAGTTGTTGTTGTTAAGTGCCATTGAGTTGTGTCCAACTCATAGCAACTCTATGTACAACACAATGAAACACTGACATTGTGCCATGCCTGGCCCTGTGTTCAGTGCTTCTCTGCTATTCATAGGGTTTTTCAATGGTGGATTGTTTCAGGCGTGGGTTGCCAGGTCCTTTTCCCTAGCCTGCAGCACCTGGTATTCCCAAGATGGTCTCCTATACAAGGACTAACCAGGCTGACCCTGTTTAGCTTCTGAGATCAGGAGGGATTTGATGCAAGGGTGCTATGGCTGCAGACATTTATTAAGTAATTGTTTTCAAATTAAAGATTTCTATCTCAGCTTAATTTACCTATTCTAATGAAAGAAAATGGAGAATTAAACATTTTGGTAAATAATCCAAATCAAAGTATCTACTCTGGGCCTGATACCTGGCCACTGCTAAGTGAAATCTCATGACAATATTAACTTAAATGAGATTTACTAATTGAGTGAAAGAAAACACATATAAAGTTTTATACTCCAAAATATCATAGCTATCAATAAATCCTGGTTATGTTTGGCACATCTCAAAGAGACCAACAGATTATAAAGATATTATTGATAAAGTTTTATAAGCTTATATCCTGCTATTAATTTTTATACCAAACTCTTATTGGTTTTAATGAGAATTATGATTTTTTAAAAAAGGATACAACTCTATAAAAGTTTTAAGTGGATTTTGTTTTTTAAGTTCTATAGTGAGGTTTGTGTGGGTCCAAGCAGAGAAAATTGCTTTTGAACATATTTATAGACCATATGTATTTATTCACTGAAAGATATTTGAGTACAAACTTCCCTCAAAGACCATAAACATGAAGCATTACATGAATGCTTGCATCATTACTGTTTTGTTCCTCAATATGATTATCATTATGATATTTATATGATATTTGTCCTTAAGTGGCAATCAGTACATTTCTTGAAAAAATACAAAAAGGATCGTTTCATCTCTATGTGGTTCTTAAAGATCAGATGTTATTGCTATTTAACTGATGTGGAACCAAAGCACAAGAGGTGAAGCTAATTGCTTGAGTGCTTTCAAAGTGCACTTCAATCCCACCTCCCCACAATGGGTTTCCTTGGCCATTTGGACTCATCTTGATCCTCCTGACTCTATATTGTATCCAGGACATGGCTCTGGCATCATCTCTGTTTTGTGGGTGGTGGTCTTGTCTGCTCATTTAAACTACAAGTTCCTTTTTTGTTGTGGTTCGGTGCTGTGGAGTTGGGTCCGACTCATGGGGACCCTATGTACAACAAAACAAAACACTCCCTGTCACTGTGTCATGCCTGGCACTATGTCAGTGCTTCTCAGATGTCTATTCATAGGGTTTTCAATGGCTGATTGTTTTGGGAGTAGCCTGCCAGGTCCTTCTCCCATTTTTGTGGTGCTGGGGATCAAACCCAGGGTCTCAGAGCACACAGAGCAGCACCCTATCAACTGAGCTAAACCCAAGCCCCACAAATTCCTTCAGGGATATGAAAACTCATCTTTGTTGAGTGCTTAATATATATCAGATACTCATGTCTGGGGCAGAAAAAACTTGGTATGATACCTTCTTGAAAACTGCAGGTTAGACAGGGAAGTATACACAAGGGCAGTTGGTGGGAAGAGCGATTTTATGGCCAAAGCACAAGATGTTCACAGAGAAGGAGCTGGTAACAAGCTAGTCATTTACAATCGATGGAGCAGAGGCTCACAGAAGGTGTGTAACTTGCCTAGTGTAATGGCCAGCAAATGGAAGTTGTAGGAATTTAATCCCACTAGGCATCCCCAAACCCAGGCTTCTTTCTCTGTATCAAGTTGTTTCCCACCTTGAACACATGTGTCTTACATGTTTGTGTACTCTTCTTCACCCACAAAACAGTCATGATTACCTAGGAAATGGTAGTTTAGTTGAGGTGATGGAAAGGAAGTCATCTTACTTGCTGTATTTTTGTGCTAATTATTAAGTGAATGCTAAATGACCTGCTAAAGCATTTGCATGTTTTCCAAATGTGAAAAGCCAGGAGACATGCTTTTCAGGAATTAGGGAGGACATGAGAAGGTCAGAACAGAGTATTACTCTATTTTTCTTGTACTGAATAAATTGTAAGAAAGAAATAAACAAAGCCACTGTTTAGTGCACATGGATAGAAACAGGGCAGAACTGGGGTCTTGCAAGGAGCTATGAGGAGAAAGCTGTTACAAAGCTAATGAGTAGACTTTGAAAGCATGAGGTTGGCTGCTTATATCTTCTGCCAAATTCAGCTTTGTTTTTATGGGTATGAGATAGGGAAGATTCAAATGCAGTATGGATTTGGGACATAAGCGGCCCATTCTTTATGCTTGTTGCTCCATCATTAACCTTCCCACTCAGTTCTCAGAATGAAAAGCCCAGCATCTTCCATCTGCTCCATGTTATTTATGATGATGTCTCTAATTATGTTCAATTGAGTTGCTATCGATGATTAAAGGTAATAGGTAATAATAACTTGGCCTCATCATTACCACCATTATTATTAGCTCATTGATTGCAATAATTTCTAAAATTACCCCTTGGAATAAAATATGTTAAGCACCTGGTTTATCCTTTTTAGGAACATCTGCTCTAAATGTGTGATAGTACAGGACTGAATGTGTCTTAACCTGAAAGGAAAGCAAACAATGTTGACATTGGGAGTCCTGTCTGTGCTGGAATAGGTAAATTGTAAGATGATGAGAGGAGGAAATAATGATCATGCTCAAGTTCAATGCTGGAATTACAGAACTGTTAAAAGGGGGAAGGGAGACACACACACACACACACACACACACACACACACACACACACACACCCTAGCATATTCTCCTGCAATCTTTGTTTCCTCTTTGAAAAAGTCCCATCTTCACCATGACCCTGATATTTGCCATGGTTATGTCTCTCCTTGTCTGCATAACCAGGATATTGGACATGTGGTAGTTGCAGGGGTTGAGTGGCAGGAAAGATAACAAAAACATATATAAAGGTGGAAGAGGGCAGTGGTCTACAGGGAATCCTTTGAGGGGAAACTTTTCCTAATACCATATTGTTCCAGAAATCCCACCACTGGCATTTCATTCTTTTTGTTATTCTCAATGATCTTTTTAAGGGTGAGACTCTGCCCTTCAGGCAGAGTAATACTGATTTAATCTGGAAAAGAAAAAGAAAAAGATCTCTGTGATTGAAAAATTTCTGAATTAAGTCGTTTCTAAATTTCTTAATGGATCAAGAAAATGCAAGATATCTTAAAAATAGCATTGATTAATGATGAGTCAAAATATTCATTGAATTCAGCACAAAATAGATTTTCAACTTCATAAACTTTGCTGCATTATGAATCACAGTGGTGGGAGTTTAGCTTCATTTCTAGTTTCCTTTATAATTTGCAATCTTTACTTTTTCTCTCTCTTGAGCGGATCATTAGTTACCTGCAGTTGAACGTGGACTTGAACCAGGCTGTGCACATTTGGGCAGCTCCCAGATCCTGTGCCATATTACCTCTGGTTTCTTAGGGCCTTTTCATATAAACCTTCTGATTGAATTCACAGAAACTAAGGAATATATATGTCATTGGACTATAAGTGCTTGTGGAACTTCTATGTGGCTCCAGGGGTATGATTTGGTCTTGGCATCTAGTCCCTTTAATATCTTTAGAGTCCCTGATGAATGTCATATTTCAGGAAAGAGTTTTAGTCACATTGTATCATTAACTTTATGGAGTGTTGTGGAATAACATTTAGTTTGATTCTGATAGAATAAAGGTACAAATCCACATGCATAATTTAAAATAAAAATCCTTTCTCTGGTACCATATAAATGCATGCCAGGTGTGAAAGGAGAAATGAAGTGGTCTCCAAGGGTGCTATCATGAAGGGGCTGAGCTTTCCCCATCAGCTGCTCCCAGCCTCTGGGGCACTCATATATGTTGCTGCCTATTTCCACCATCGTATCTGATGTTGTTCCTAGGGATTTTTCAAGAATCCCCTTCATTCCTTCTACTCTCTCTTTCACCATTATAAGGAAAATCAAAGGTAAGTTTTTGGAGACTCAATTTGGTGTACCTTGTATGTTAGACAGATCACATATCATTGTGGCAGAGAACTTGACAGAAACAAACTTATGGGGAAAAAGATTTATTGGGGGTTCATAGTTACAGGATTCAGTTTCAGAATGGTGGGAGGCACAGTGGAGACTTAGGTGGCAGGGCAGGCAGAAAGGCCCATGGAAAAGAATGTCACATCACTGTGATCAGGAGCAAAGACAATATCCAGAAACATGGGATCACATAAAACCTCTCAAAAGCCCCCCCACATTTAATAGTCTCCCAAAGCAGCACCCTGTCTGGGGACCAAGCATTCAAACATTATGACCTTTGGGGAATCTTTTAGATTTGACTATAACACCTTTCCTCCTTCATTGGGCTGTGGTTCAGAAAGGATGAGATAAAGTAGTTTCAGAAAGAATGAAATAAGGTAGTTATGAAAGTCATTTTGTTAGCTTCTACCTGGGGTACATAGGTGTAAGAGAGTCATTTTCTTATTTGTAGTAGAGACTAAGTTTCAGCTTACTAGTCAAATGCTAAGAAATCATCAAAACACTGTTAGAAAAAAATAAACAAGTTCAATAAAGTTATAGGACACAAAACCAATTTATAAAACAGTTGCATTTCTTCATACTAACAATGAAGAACTGAAAACGAAATTTAAAAATACCACTTACAATAACATCAAAAAGTATAAAATACTTAGATATAAATATAAGCAAGATGAAGGATCTGTACAATGCAGACTACAAAGCACTAATGAAAGAAATTAAACACAATCCATTGAAATATATCCCATGTTTATAGATTAGAGGAATTAATATTGTAAAAGGTTCATATTATCTGGAGGGATTGTTGCATGAAAGCCAAAGAGTGAACAGACAGACTAAAGGGCAGATCACATTAAACTTTGTGAATTGTGAGTATATTGTAGGTTTTATACAGAGGTATGGATAAATTTCAGATTCTTAATGTACACCTCCACTAAGGGTAGGAAGTCTCTCATCTTGGGTAGTTCTCACCAAGACATCTCAAAGGGCAACATCATTAACTCTCTCCCATGTGGGCTTCCTTATAGGAGCAGCTCTCTCTCCCTCCCAAGTGGACTTCCTTACAGGAACAAGTCTCTCTATGTCTGACGGCTTCATGGGCAGCTCTGCCACTAAAGAGCTTTCCCCCTCTTCTGTTCTGCTCTGCTCTCTAGCCTGCTGTTTACCTCTTACATATATATAAATCCCAGGGTGGAGAGTTTGTAACCCTCCCACCCCTCCCATCAAGAAGGAATGTTGATTACATTACTTGTATATTTCAGTCCACTCTGTCTCCATGGTTGCAAGACCAAAGGCTCCCAGCTGGCTGCATGCCAGGTATTTTGTATCAATGTAACAATCCTCAAATCCAGTCCATGCCCAGCCTAGAGGAACCATGGCCACAACAGGAATCTACAGCTTCAATGTAACCTCTATCAAAATCTCAATGGCATTTTTCACCAAAATATGAACAAAAATGGCCTCAATATCAAGAAAACAAAAATTCTAAAAACTGAATCAGTAAGCAACTTCATGATAAATGGTAAAAGATTGAAGTTGTCCAAGATTTTGCTTAATTGGTTCTACAATCAACACCTGTAGAAGCAGCAGTCAAGAAATCAAAAGATGCATTGCACTGGGAAAAACTGTTGCAAAAGACCTCTTTAAAGAGTTATAAAGTAAAGATGTCACACTGAAGACAAAGATGTACCTGATTCATGCCATGGTAATTTCAGTTGCAGCTTTTCCTTGTGAAAGTTGGACACTGAATAAGGGAGACAGAAGAATTGGTGATTTTGTATTATGGTGCTGGAGATGAATATTGAATATACCATGGACTGCCAAAAGAACCAACAGATCCATTCTAGAAGTGTAACCAGAGTGCTCCTTGGAAGCATGGATGGCAAAACTATGTCTGAAATATTTTGGACATGTTGTGAGGAGGGTCCAATCCTTGGAGAAGCATATCATGTTTTGGAGATTGGGAGGTCAATGAAAAAAGGAAGACCTTCAACTAGATGTATTGACACAGTGTCTGCAACAGTGGCCCTAAATATAAAAAAGATTGTGTGTATGGCACAGTTGGGGAATGTTTCATTCTGTTGTCCATGGGGTTGCTATTAGACCCAACTTGATGGCACCTAACAATAACAACATGAACCAAAAACAACAACAACAACAACAACAACAACAACAACAAAAACCATAGATTGATATTGAACCAAAAAGACTCTAAATAGCCAAAGCAATACTGAGTGGCAAACAAGGCTGAGGGAATATAATTCCTTATTTCAAATTACATTATAAAGCTATAGCAGTAAAAACAATAAGTTACTGGTATAAAAATGAATATAGGCCAATGGAACAGAACAGAGAGTCCAGAAACAAACTAATACATACATAGACAGTCAACTAACTTTCAACAAGAGCATGAAGAATACACAATGAGGAAAAGATAATCTCTTCAATAAATGATATTAGGAAAATTGGATATCCACAGGCAAAAGAATGAAATGGACTCTTATCTTACATCATACACAAAAATTAAGTCAAAATCAATTAATGCCTTACACATAAAACCTGAAGGTGTGAAACTTCTAGGAGAAAACAGAAAAAAATACTCTTTGACATTGGTCCTGGCAATAATATTGTGATTATGACATCAAAAGAACAGGCAACAAAAGCAAAAATAAGCATGTAATATCACATCAAATTAAACAGCTTTCTCATAGCAAAAGAAACAGCCAATAAAATGAAAAAGAAACCCATGGAATGGGAGAAAACTTTGTAAAACTGTACGTCTAACAAAGTATTGATATCCAGATAATACCAGACACAGGTAACAAAAACACAAATTCTCCAATTTAGAAATAAGCAAAGACTCTGAAAAGAGAATTTTTGCAAAAAAGACATAAAAATGGAAAGTAGCTAAATGAAAATGTGTTCAACATCACTAGTCATCAGAGAAATGCAAGTCTAAACCACAATGAGATATCACTTCACACCAGCGAGGCTATTATAAAAAATCAAAAGATAACAAGCGTCAGTGACAATGTGTAGAAAAGGGAATCCTGGCTCACCTTTGGTGAGAATGTAAATTGGTATAGACATTACAGATAACAATATGGAGATTCTTCAAAAATTAAAAATATAACTATCATATGATCCAGAAATCCTACCTGAGAGTATAAGAGGGTACCACAAAATGTATACTCATTTTGGGACAAAACTTTTCCATTTTACTGTTATAAGAATGTGTCCTATGCTTGCTCTGTTAACTTCTGACTCACAGGCACATTGTTTGATAGACTTCCACGGTGAACATATAAATTGTCCTAACACCATAGCAGAAGCAGCAGGACTTTTTTCTGTGTAAGGCCTCCCTGGTCTTCCCTTGTGCTCACTGCACACAGTACCATGAGTCTCAAACTTATCACAAATGCATGCAATAGTTAGGCGTGTTGAAGGTTCTGTTCCACACTCATGCCTCTATTGTCATTGTACTTCCACAATGTTCTAGAATTTCAGATACCACTTCAAAGTGGTCTTTTGCTCCTTGAACGACATCCATGATTTTAACATTTTCTTTGACTGTTCTGACACATAATGGAAGTCGCATTCATTTGATTAATGCTATCTTTTGAGGAAATGTCATGCTGTACATTGTTTGTTATTAGGTGCCTCAAGTCAGATACAACTCATTGCTGTACATTTGTTACCATAATTCAATGCAACTTCCAAAAGTAATACAAAGATAGAAATCTCTGAAAGCATGTATACTCTTTTTATATGTTTGGTCTATCTAAAAGAATTGAAATCAGGATCTTGAAGAGGTATCACTACTCCCATGTTCACTGAGCTATCATTCATAATAGCCAAAGATATAAAAACTGTGGATGGATGAATGGATAAAAAAAAATTGTGTGTGTGTGCACACATGTATGTGTAATTCAGCCTTTGAAAAGAGATCCTGCCATTTGAGACAATGTGGATGGACTTGGGCCTATCCACATCATTTTATTATGTTAAGTGAAATAAGCCAGACAAGGACAAAAGCTGTATGACCTCATATGTACGTGAACACTAAACCAGTCAAACTCAGAAGCAGAGAGTGGAACTGTTGCTGAAGGGAGAGGAAACGGGAGGTGTTCATTAAAGGGCACAGAGTTTGAGTCATGTAAGATGAGTAAGTTCTGGGGATCTACTAAAAGCATAGTGCTGGTAGTTAATGATACTGTATTGTATACCTAAAATATGCTAAGGTGGTAGAGCTTTTAACTGTTCTTACCACAAAACTAAATAGATAAATAAAGCAACAACAACAACAATAAAGAGGCTAGGAAGAAACTTGGGGAGGTGATGGCTATGTATATGACCTTCATAGTGGTGATGGCTTCGTGACTGTATTCTTATCCCCAAGCTCTTTATAGGTCGATCATACCTCAATAAAATGATTTAAGATTTTTTAAAAAGTCCCTAGTAGTAAGGAGATTTCTGGACTTTTTTTCAAAACACTGGCTGTGTGGCTTGGCTGACGTGGAGCTGTGGAATGTGGATGTATCAGAGAGCATTTATTTCAGCATTC
Organism: Pedetes capensis; assembly: GCA_007922755.1. Classification (NCBI taxonomy): domain Eukaryota; kingdom Metazoa; phylum Chordata; class Mammalia; order Rodentia; family Pedetidae; genus Pedetes; species Pedetes capensis. The sequence goes on along the minus strand of VMDO01014851.1, from coordinate 24,959 downwards.
CTTATCTTCTGTACTTTGTTAGGTATCCTTGTCTTTGACCTGCCTTCCACTTCTTTTAGTAGCATCCAAAGGACCCACTCTTTAGAAATATGAGGTGCAAAGTTCTCTGCACCTCTTCCAAATTCCTCCTGCTAGGCCTTCCTGCTCTGTTTTAGGGTCTCTGCCTTCTCTTACTCCATTGGCTTCTGCTTCTCAATGTAGCAGTGGCAAAGAATATGATAATTGATAATTTCTTCATAGAGAAGAGGTAAGGACTTACCAGGGCCCTTACATTAGTATTTAAAGGAAGAAACTGGTGATGGAATGTGTGTTCAAAGGAATGAGTCTGAGAAAAGCTGAGGTGAAGCTTTTCACCAATTCTGGAAATCTCCTATGTTTGATCATTATTTCCTATACCATTGCTTGGTAGTGGGAGAAGTCAGGAAGTTTCTGTGGGACCTGAGCCTCAGTCAGGAGGACCTCGACAGGCAGTGTGGAGCTGGGAGGCCCATAGCCAGAGAACACTTGGAAGAGGAAGGGAACATATGGTCCACTTGTGATCTGTGTTTATTCGTCTGTCTGATGTGATCTGTGAGGAGGGTGCAGGCCAGCCAGGGGTCAGAGAGTCGAAACCCTTTGAAGACAGACAGGGCTTCTGAAATGACTCTGGAGTTCCCTTGCTGGCTCTGTGTCCCATGGTTGCCTCACACTTCCTGGCCAATCACCTTTTGCCTGTGTGTCCTCTACAAATTTCACTGGTAGAAACTCGGTTGTGCAAGGTTGTGACATTCCTTATTTTTCTGAAACTAAACAATTACTCTCTTGAGTCCCATTTCCCTAACAGGAACTTTGTACAGTCACTTCTTGGAAGGCTTAAATTTAAATCCTGTCAGTTGATTAGTGTTCTCCCCTCATCCTTCGTCAGCCCAGAGGGAGAGCTAAATGATTTTAAAGGGTTTGTATGCACAAAAGGCAAGAATCTGTATTAATTATACCTGTCCTTTGCTATCCTTGAAGGATTTTATCACCTTCATACACCACTAACCTCTGTCTCTCCTGGTGGTGTCCATGGTTGATCAAGGCCTCAGGTGTGTTCCACCTGTACCCTCACTGCTAATGGTGGTTTCTTGTCTAGTTTCTTCTGATCCAACCCCACCATCAAGGGCCTAGGATATGTTTGGATGTTCTCTTGCACTCCTTTTCTTCCTAGAGATTCCAATGTCCTCTCCTAGTTCTCTGTACTTGGGACAGGGTGCATCTGAGAAACTCTTTACTCTTAGCCTGCTGGACAGGAAATGGACACCAGTGTGATCTTTCCCAATGTTCCCACACAAAATATAAGTGCAGTTTAATTCACCTCCTTCTAGGGTTAGGCCTCACTGGACATGAGGGGAAGGTGGGTCATAGAGTCTTTTCTGAGACCCACATGGTGATGACTAAATCTTCACCCCTTTCCCATTTCAATTCTCTCTTTCCACCAAACTGAGTCTATGCAATTTTTGGATGGAAATTTGCCTTCCTCCAACCATTACTATTTATGGTCTAAGATTTATGTTCTTAAGCCAAGTGCCATGGCACATACTGGTAATCCAAGCTACTTGGGAGATGGAGGCAGGAGGATCCTGTGTTTGAGACCAGAAGTAACTTAGCAAGACTCTATCTCAAAATAAAAAAAATGAAAAAGGGGTTTTGGTGTAGTTCAGTGGTAGAGTAATTGCTTAGCATGCACAAGACCCTGGGTTGAACGCCTCAGTACTGAAAAAGAAAAGGAAAAAGCAAAATAAAAAAGAACAGATTCCTGTTCTTATCCTGAGTTGTTGAAGACTCAAAACAACTTTTCTCCATCACAAAGTTTGGCCCCCACAATGAAAGCCTTGACTCTAAAGATTATGTTCTGCTTTGGGTGTCTATAGCATATATTTTAGAAATACAAAGACAAAATTTGATTGTTTTATTCTCTGCCTTTTCTTCATCCCAAAACAATAAGTCTAGTACAAAAAAAAATCTAGATTTTCAGGTAATAATGCCACAAGGAAACATATAACTTATATTGACATATTAATTATTATTTTCAAGAACTACCCACTCCCCAAGAATTGCCACGGTTTTCTTTGCCCATGTTAACCATTATCAGATTCTCAAGAGAATCGGGGGAGGAACATAGGGACCATTAAGAGACAAAAAAGGGATCATTCTTTTTTTTAAAAAAAGGAAAAGTAAGTAGATATTTTCTTTACCATTACAAACTCTTGAACAGGCATCACAAAAATATGAGAGTCAAGCTAAAGAAGAAATTCCTGTTAGTCTCAGTGGTACAATTTAGGAGGCACATAATAATTGATAAAACAACCTTACTGGTGTCTTCATTCACGAAGTGTGTATAATAGTACTTCCCTACCTTGTCTACTTCAGAGACAAATGTCCACATAGAAATCTGAAGGTAATGTATTTTTAATAATCTTTGTTCTCCATACAACAGAAATAACTGTGCCTAAGAACGTGTGAAACATGATAACTAAGTATGGCTCAGGTTCCTTAAATGATAAATGATCTCCTTTCCAGTTTTACAAAGACAGCTATTATCTTTCCAAACTTAATACATCTTTTTTCTTTCTTCCTTTCCTCCTTTTCCCAGGATGAATTTAAGCAGTGACTACTACCACATAGTCATTCCATGATATTAGTCTGAAAATCCTACAGAGAACTATGGTCTTTGGTTGAACTTCTGGGTAACTTGACAGTCACAGGCATTACACAAGTGTGAGTACTTGGTAGGTGGGAGACACCCTGAAATGGGGAATGAAAATAGCCAGATAGAAATATGGTTCTTACCCTTGAGAGATTCCAAGTCCCACTAAGGAGATACTTTCATTTCACTTCATTTGCTCATTCAACAAATATTTATGAGTCCTCTCCAGTGCCAAGCACTGCTCTAGGTGCTGAGATTACAGCAGTGAACAAAAGGAAAGAAAAAAAGAGGAAGTTACATTCTAGTGAGATTTAATAAAAAGCTATAAAGCAAGAATGAGTTCATTAAAATGTAACTCATTTTTAAATTGTGTGGTACAGAGGATTTTGGTGTTGGAAAACAAAGGAAAAATGACAAGGGAGTGCTGGTTCCGGGAAGCAACATCCAAGAAGTTGCATTTTGAGCTGCATCTGAAGCTTGGAAGGGATCATTTAAACGGAAGGAAGAAAACCAGGAAATGCTGAAGAATAAGCCTTGTTTATTTGGAGACATAGAGGAGCCTTGCTGGATTTGGGCAGCAGGTGTGTTTTGGAGATGATGGGGGAATTCAACTAGGGAACTGTGAAAGACCATACCAACCAGAAGGAGAAACTGGTATAAATGGCGGTGGCAGTACAGGGCCATGGAAAGTTTTGCATGGAATGGTAGTGAGTATTGGAGACACTAGGGTATATGGTGTGTATTTAGGGAATATGGATTTATTGCACTCAAATTTCGGGCCACACAAAGAATTACATATGAGTTTTCATTTTCAAGGACTAAATATCCTGAAGAAGATTGTAAATTACCAGGGCAGTTGATTATTTGTATAATAGTAATAAGTCTGGATTGAAAATTTTCCCCTAAAGTTCTTATTACTTAATCAATTAAGTCTTATTGCATTAATCCCTGTCAAAACTGTACAAATATGTGTAACTGTGTGCATCTACCTTCATGACATTTATATATGAAGCAGTGGATGTGGGTTGAATGAAACAATTTATGATTGGTTTGTTTTGAGTTAGCAAATCAGATTTCTATTGAACATCAGGGACTAGCCATGACAAGTTTGACTTCTTAGGAACAGTCCTACCACACACAGAGAAGAAGGGCTTGTGGTATCAATTTAGGAACATTTTTCTTTCTCTTGATCCAGTGGCCAAGGGTAAATTGGTGACCAGGCATTATTTTCCAGAGACACTTAAGAACTTATCATTGAAAAAACTAACCAGCCCTCTATTGACAAGTCAGACCACAGCAGCCATGTGTTTTTTAAGCCTTTGCTTTATTTCAGAGAGAAGGGTACCTCATGCCACTAAGACTAGGACTTGGTTAGGAATAATATGGTTCAGGTTTTCCCATAATTGTATGGAAATTCTCTGGGTAAAATGTATGGGTCTGGGAAAGATCAGATTTGAGGATGCTCAATAACTTCTGATTTTCCAATCCTTCAGAATTACCCAGTGGTCTCTTCTTATATATCTCCTCATTGAGTTTTAAGTTTGTAAAGTCCTTGGTAGATAAAACAATGCTTCTCACCATGAGCTGTCACTGAAATCTAAAAGAAATAGAATGTGTATTTGGTCAGTGGACTTGGCAAACAGAGCAGGCTTCTGAGGCATCTGGACATTGTTCATACTGAAACTTTTTATTTGCTCATTTAGAAATGAACAATCAGGAAAGCTTCTGCATTTCAGAGATGTTTGCAAAACGAGTTCCTTCAGGTTGAGTTTGGCTATGGTCCCATGTGAAGCAGTTGCACTTTTTACTCAACAGATTTTGTATGAACCAGGAAAGCTGGGCTCCTCAAATTCTTTGATCTTTGTTGCCTTGCCCATTTTTGCAGATTGTGACATCTGGAATGTAAATTAGAGATACACATTTAATATTTCTGTTTAATGTTCATTAACAGGCTAACCTAAAGATTATTTCTCAGAGTTGGTTGCCAAGGGGCTGCTATTCTAATCAACAGAGTTCCCATCTGCTTTCTGGGTATTTCTCCCTCTCCCTCAGTAGATTTAAGAGAGGGATGGAGTACTTCTTCCATTTTCTTTGAAGACAGGAGGTCATCAGAGATGTGTAAGTTGATATTTATGCTGAGAATTCATACATGTTCACTGTAAGAACCATTTTAGAGTCTTCTAGCACATTTCTGTATAGAAAGTTCTCAATTACACTCTGCAAATTTTGGAGAATCACTATGCTAAATGCCCTAGACACACTAGGTTATGCATCATGTTTCATTCAATTCTGTAAAATATAGTCAATCACAATCAGATATATGGCCTCAGATGTTACTGGAAATTTGATGAAAAATAAGAAGTAACTTCTACTCTTGAGTAACTGTACTGGTTTGCTAAGGCTTCCATTGCAAAATATCACTGAGTGGCTTCAACAACAGAAATGAATTTTCTCTCTGTTATGGAAGCTGGAAGTCCAAGATCAAAGTGCTGATAGAGTTAGTTTCTTCTAAGGCTTCTCTCATTGGCTTACCGAGGACCACTATTCAGCTGTATTTTCACATGTTCTTTCCTCTAGGTGTGTAGACATCCCTGGTGTCTCTATATCCTAATTCCTTCTTATAAGTATTTCATTCATATGCCCTAACAACCTAATTTGAACCTCAGTTACTTCTTTGAAGGTCCTGTCTCCAAAAAGAGTCACATTCTGAAGAACTGGAGATTAGGGTTTCCATATAAGAATTTTAGGCAGGTACACTTCAGCTATAACAGTATTTTATAGTAATAAAGGAGAAACTATCTGCCCAATGACTGTTATAGAAACAGTGAATCAGCCAAATTAGGAACAAAGTTCTGTAGGGGTCAATAAATGATGGTACTCCTATTTGTTAGAAAGAGAAAACCTTATGACTGAAATGATTTTGAAAGGAATATTGAAGAAAAGAATGAAAAGAATGAACAATTAAATTGAATTATATGGAATTTAAAAAGTTAGATCAAATATCAGCAATTTCATAGGGTATAACATATTTCTTTTGATATCTTACCTATAGGGCAAAGGCTGGTGATTTTTTTTTTTTCTGTAAAGAACAAGAGAACTAATATTTAACTTAGTGGTCTATGTGTTCTTCTTCACAACTATACATTTTATTCTGCAGTTTGAAAACTCCTATGGACAATATGTAAACAAATATGAGTATGGCTGCATTACAGTAAACCTTTATGTATAAAGTCAGGCACTAGAATCAACTAGTTAGTAGAAAAGTCAGGGCAAGAATCAGGTCCTCTGATTCCTAGAATAATGTCTTTTCCTCTACTCCAGGCTAATTATGTTTCATAGGAACTAGTAAATTTCTAGGTAAATCTTAGAAGTTTTTTTAATTCGGAAAAGTCCACTTGGGAAAATAAAAACTTCTAAAACTGCCAAGAGAGAGGAAAGGGGAGGGGGTTGCCAAGGATAACTTGCTTACTCTCATGCATGAGAAACTTTACATTCGCTAACTCTTCTGTTAACTGAAATGTGTCTCTTCTAATGCTTTCTCACCCCTTCACTGAGCATGGAGTTTCTCTTCTGTGACATGCCTTTTCCCTCTCTGTTCCAAAGCAGAGCCTTCCAGCATGCAGAGAACAGAAAATACCTTGGCTCCAACTCAATGTTGTCATGTGGTAATAGACCACAAACCTGAACCACTTCCGCCTTGTTGTTGAACTCTTAGCACATGTGTGTTTTGTTTCTATTTTATTGGCTCTTTAGTGGAACTGCAAAAAGACTTGTGGCCTCTTTTTATCCAGCTAGGGAAAATAAGCAGCCATAACCTAGGCCACTTCTTGGTATCCTTATTGTAAAAAGGGCTCTTGCACAATGTCCAGTCTTTCCAGATGACTGAGAATTTCCAGTAAATACAAACAAACCATGCACAGTGAGTGGAAGACATACCGAGTGGACATAATGGCTCCTGTCTTTCTACAGGGAGGAAACAAACAACGACAATGACGCAGCCATGTACTGAAGACTAGTGACATCCTGGAGACTCCTCCCTTACTAGTGTTTTGTTGGTGTTTAGAGAGTGGCTGCTCCCTACCTTTCTAGTGCTGTAGGCAGAACCATGACCAAGCAAGGGTAAAGTGCTCTCCTTACGGATCTTTCATTCCAAAGAGAGAGGAGAGGAAAAAAGAAGCAGAAAAGTATATGCATCATATAATTTCTAACAGCAATTATCATTTATGAAGAAAAGAAAACAGGGTAATGTGACGCAGTTCAAGGGTGGCTATAAAGAAAAGGTCAGGTGAGTTTGGACAGGCAAGGGGCTGGGCATGTGATGAGCTGCTTTGGAGCATTACAGCAGAGCAAGAGCTATGCAAGGTAGGGGTACTGAGGTGATAACAGGCTTGGTGTGGTTGCAGGAAAGCAATGCCATTGTTTGGGTGATATGACTAGTGAATGCCTCAGGATCCAATTTACCTTCTTTCAACATGCTCCAGAGGGTTTCCAACTCTCTTAAACTATGGTAGAGTGTCAATCTGAATTTCAGGTGTGCTAGGAATGCTATAGATGACCACTGTGAACATCTCCTCTCCCAGAGTCTCAATTCAGTACTTTTCAAACTGCATTTTCACTGTTGTCTCTCTCATGTCATTAATAGAAGTTCGGAAAATAGTTTGGGAAATGCCATGTATCCTTTTCTCAAACATTTTTAATATCATAAATCAAGAATAAAGTGTGTTTAAGTTTTTTGTGAAATATTTAGAGAATATTGGGTTAAATAATTTGACTACATGATAATTTGACTTTATAATATTGACAATATAAACCGTGTTCTGTAGACCATCTTAGAAGGTTCCAATATGGTCTCTCTTAGTTGATATAGACCACTTGCATCAGAATCTTTGGGGTTCTTGCAAGGATATGTAGAAAAATATTACCATAAAAATCAAGTAAACAGTAGAGAAGTCTTTGATGAGGGGGTAGGATGGGGGGAGGAAGCACACAAGAGGGTAAGGGGGAACCTATATGAATAATGTACAACAAAATGCATATATGGAAATGTCACAATGAAAAGCATGTCAGAATGAATCACATTAAAACTTGCCAATAAAAAAGAATCTTTGGGGTTCTTTTATGTATGTGGGTACCTTTGGCCTTTCTCAGATAATTGAATCAGATTGGGTTTGGAGGATACACATTTCAAGACAACCAAACTGTCTAATTCTTATACAGTTTAGTGTTATTACTGGGAGCCCATGCATAACTATTTGAACTTCCATTTGGAGGAACTTCCATAAAGGTATCCTTGTTTGGCCCCTCTTCCTTTCTTGTACCTTCTACTTTTTAAGAGCAAATGACTTTCCAAAGTGGTGAACTTGAAAAATAAAAATGGCCATGCATGGCTCAGACCCTGCCTCTCTCCCCTTCCTTGGATCTGCCTGTCTATACTTTTTACTGTGTGGGGTAGGCTCTACCCTGAGGGAGGAAGCTTGTGATTATCCAACCATTCCACAGATTGGCTGGAGAAGTGTATATAATACTGGATTAAAACAATAGAAAATGCATTTACAGTGCTAAAGGTGGATAGTTTATTTTTTATATAGCTATGTTTATCTCTCAATTGGTACTGAGCAAAGGTATGTTATATATTGAGAAGAATGTCATATATTGAGCTCCCTCAAGCCCCAAATTTACATTTAAACATAGCTGGCCTAGAGGCAAGTTTTTAAATATATGACATAATATAATACATCATATATATGAAGCGGTAGAAAACATATGGCTGTTCATTTTACCCTTTTTAGAAAGCTTGTATTCATGGGAAGAACAGACAAGGTAAAGAGGCAGTAACTGAAATTCATTTATTTGGAAGTAATTCCAAAGAATTTGAAGATAGCCAGATCTAGCCTTCATATTTCTTTTAAGATCTCTCTTAAGACAAGCAAGAAGATAGGAGACCAGCATGTGTAACATCTGGTTTGTTTAGGGGCAGAAGGGGTGATGTACAGGGAGTTCTTGGAAGCGTTCTGAAAGGATGTGGTGGGAGAACACCTGGAAAGCCCACTTTAGTGAAGGAAGGCTGCAAGGAACCAGGCAGAGGAGGTCATGTTCAACAAATTGGATGGAGTGCCTTGAAGATATGCCTGTCATAAAAGATGAAGGAGATTTAGTGGCTATGCAAAGAGCTCTTTGATTTTAAATAAGATTTGACAAGATTCCACATCCAGGATTAATGGCCAAGGAGAAGAGCTGTTGAATATGGGTAATGTGGGTAACATAGGGTGCAAGATAAGAAACTGGATCAAGAAAGGGAGATGGAGAAAATACAGGGAACTGTTCTGTGACACAGAAAGGGATTACCTGGATGGAGGGAGGGATTGTAGTATGAGAATGGTCAGCCAGCTTTAGGAAAGTCTTTATTTATAATATGCATTGAAGGGGAGCCAAATGACAGAAAAAATGCACCAAGTCTTGAGATGATTGAAGAACTTGGACCCAGCCATCCTAACAAATCATTCCTCACAGGGGCAAAAATACTTGGCTATGACATGATGCCTTGGGCAGAAGGATGAAAACCAATACAAACCAAAGTGACCATGATTAATAAACTAACATTGGGAACCCTTAGCCCAGTGATATTATCTGAGGCCAGAGGTATTAGAAAATTGCAAAATCAGCCAAGTTTGTCTTTAGTGCTTTAGACTTTTTTTTTTTTTGGACTCTTCTCCTCAAACCTTCCCCTCAATTTCACCAAAACTACCCCCAACCTCAACCCCAGCTTTCTGAGTTCAGGCATCCCAGCATTCTTGCCCTCCTGTCTTCCTCCTATAAAAACCTTGTGGCAGTAAAATATCTAACTAATCCTAAGGGGGAAATGTTTAGAGACACTTTAAGGCATTGCTCTTCCTCTGGGCATTTACATTTTAATGGGAGTCAAAATTTTAAATCAAAGTATTACAGCTGTTGTGATGGAATTTCAGAGGAAGGTTTGAAGAGGATGCAGTGGGATTATGTGTCCCAGAGGTCACTTGTGATTGCAGTCTCCTGCACCTGGTGGTAAAATCAATGCTGGTCCTACAAAGCAGCACTCTGGTCTTCAATGCTTATTTAAAAAATCAGTGAAAATAGAGCTTTAAAAGCTGAATTTATAGAGGGGGAAAACAGTATTGACAAGTTGGCTCTGGCCAAAGGATGGCATAACACCATAATTCAAGAATATGAAGAAAAAATACCCAACAGAGAAGGAGTTGAGACCTGGAAATTGTTGCAAGAGACTAAAGAGCTGCCTAGGGTTAGATGGCAGGTCAAAAACAAATATCTAAACTCACTCCCTGTTAAAGCCCCACCAAAGCCTAGGAAAGAGACTCAAAGCATGAGAAAATAAAGAAAGAAGACAACAGCCACTCTTTTTGGGAATGGGAAAGCATAAAGTTCACCAGCAACTGAGTGAACAGAACCAAGAAAGTAGAACCAGTGGACCAAGCTAGGAATCAACATGTTGCCAGTGCAATTTCCTCCAAAACTCTGAGATTTTCAGAACCTGACTTCTTCAGTAAGGGATTGCTTCAGTTTCCCTTGAAACTGGGTGAAAGAGGATTGGGTGGAACCTGTTGACAAAGCAGTCAGATATTTAGATGTTCTTCTCAAATGTATACCGCTGTGTACCCGATCTTTTGATGCTCCTCCAGCCACCACCAAAATAAGAGCTTTTGCCTTTGAAGCAGGTATAATGAAGAAATTTGGGACAGGTGGGTGCCTGGCATAGTCACTGGTGTTTTTGAAGATGGAATATCCTGGTGAAAATGATAATCACATTCTGCATGCATTAAACCCTGAATGCTGAGTTCCCAGTCTATTATCAGCCCCCAGACTTAGCAAGTCTTCCAGAATATTTCAAACAGGAAATTGGAAGAATATATTTGAATGAATCTGATTGTCCCAAAAGGTAAGACCCAAACCAGAGATTTCCCCTAAAATAGCCAACTGGACTACCCTACAAGGAAGCTCAACACCAAGAACCCCATTCACAGATACAATATTCCCAGTCCCACAACCTTCCAGAGCCTTGCCACTTCCCATTAAGAGGCTATGTCTGTTTCTCTCCCCTTGAAACTAGGTGGAGGTTGTGACTACCTCAATGAGTATAATGAGTTGCATGAGTTTTCAGGCTAGGTCATAAAAAGTGAAACAATTTCTGCCTAACCCTTTCTTTATTTAGATTCCTGCTCTTAGAATATTCCTACCACTCTATGAGGAAGTCTAAACTATGGCCCACATGGAGAGGTCCATTAAAGAGAAATTGAGGCCATCATCCAACAGCTAGCATCAAACCTAAGACCAGAGAATGATGGATTTTGACCCCAGGCTTGGAGCATTTCAGCTGAAGGCTGAAAAACCATCTTTGCTCTGCTCTGTCCAAACTCTTGTCACATGGGGTTTATGGACATGCTGAAATGTTGTCTTACACAACTATACTTTGGGATTTGTTATGAAGTCATTAGTAACTAGAATAAACAGTGATTGAGCACTTAAACAGTTTAATTTTTTATCATTATTTTGGAGATTATTGTCCCTAAAATATCAAGTCACTTAAGCGAAGCAATTAGCATCCTTGAATTTACAAGAATTGTCTTTGTGTCTATATGGGGCGGTTAAGTTATGGCAGAGGGTAAATAGGAACAGTATTTTGTAGAATACATAGTTCTCTTGAAAGCTTTTCTCAAATTTTTAATGATTTTCTTTTTTCTTTGATAAAAAATGGAGGATGAGACATGAGCTCATTATAAGAATAATAAGTTTCAGGATTTGGTAAAGTGAAAAGAAAGTTTGAATAGGTTGAATAGGAATTTAAGGCTACTCATAATACATTCCAGAGCTCAGCAACCTTTTTTTTTCTTACTGCCTTCTGTTTAGGATTATATTCATCACTGCTGCTTTGAGTTACAGGTGGGGACATTATTTTGGAAACCTCTCTTTGTATTGTCTTTGTAACCTAGACATTTTAGCTATTTAATAACTCTACTGTTCCAACAAATCCTCCCTGAGGAGTAGTTCAGACTCTTAGTGTCCACCAACCTAAGCTCTCCATAGGAGCAATGAAAAGCCACAGGTGCAGGAAATCTGAGGATTCTTCTCTGAGGGATCTCTCTTCAGTTGGGTCTGTTTTCTTCTCAAAATAGATTTTAAGCTCTATGGAGTAGTTAATCTTAGAAACTCAAAAAATGGAAGATTAACCCCAAAGATTAAGTGATTATCTAAGTATGTTAGTTCGATGTGATTGCTAATTATTACCATCTACAACAATAGCAACAACAACTTTGTGATACATGACAATACACCATGCAAACTACATATAGATTATTTCCATCAGACAAGAACAAAAACTTCTTTGTCAGCAAGGAAAATACATATCTGTCCTCCAAATGAACAACAAAATGCACCATGTTTGTGTGGCTTATAAAGGTTGTGAAAGCAATTCTAATGTTCCATGTCTCACTCACCAGGTAGGTATAACATTTTTCATTTGAAAGAATATTGTTTCTGTTGGATATGAAAAATCTTTCTCAGCCATTCTCCCCACAAGGAGATTTTAGGAATATTAAATCACTAGCAAACTCTATTCACTCAAGAGATACTGACTGCTATAGTTCTGGAGATAAAGACAGACTTGGTGTTTAATTGTCTTTGAAAAGCAGGGGCTAGAAATGTAGCTTAGTTCTAGAGTATGTTCTTTGCATGCATGAGGGCCTGGGGTTTGATCTCCAGCACTGAAAAAAAAAGAATTTATGATCTCATAGGGAGACTAATACAGACTCCCAATGCCAAGGGGAAGTCTGAGGGCTGAGGAAGAACCTGGTGCCAGTGAGACCCACCATGTACAGCATATGACTTAGCCAGGAGTGCTTGTGGCATGAGATGATCTCCTACCTCCATCCTTGGCAGATCCCATCATCCACTAGTAAAGACCAAGAGGAGCAGATGGGTTTAGATCTATTTCCATTTTGTTGGATGTGTTAATAGTGACAGAATGAACATTGAAAATACCAGAAGGAAAAGAGGTTTTCAGCCTTTCTCCATTTTAGCAACTGTGCCAGAGTTGAGATGAAATGGAGATCGTTAAGAAGGAATACTTCAGGTCATAGGAGACAGAGACCGCCTCCTCTATGTTTCCCTCCTGGGGGCCATTTCTCTCTCAAACTCACCCCAGGCCCTGCAATTAACCTTAGATGCAGCTCCTCCACTGTGCATTTCACTTCTACTGCTCTGCCCATTCAGTCCTCCACTTTATTTTTTTGCATTGATCCCCAAGCTCACCTACCCCTCAGGCACTCTCTTTGGTTTCCCCCTGCCTGTGGCCCAATCTCAGCTTCTCCATATCCTAGTCCAGCTCACTGTGCCCCAGGTGGGGCTGGAGCTTCAGGTTGGCCTGAGAGGACACTGGAAGGAGCCCAGTCTAGGCAGATGCCAACCTAAGGGTTAGGATTGCCAGGACCCCAACACAAAGATGAATGAAACGTCAGGTAATTAAACTGCACCAACAATACCATATTATATCAAATCTAGGACATCATTTTCATTTTGAGTCATGCCACATCAGCAAAATGAGGTCCCAGGGGGGTACTCCAATTCTGTCATTAAGGTCGACTCTACTTTGAGGGGTAGCTTTTCTCCAGTCCTCTTTTGAATGCTTCCAGCCTGTTGGTCTCATTTTCTGGCACTATATTTGGCAGTACTTCTTTTTTTCAGGAATGGGCTTTTGGGTCCTTCTCCCTAGTCTGCCTTAGTCTGGACGCTCAGCTGAAACCATTCCCCAATGGATGGCCTTCCTGGTAACTGAAACACCAGTGGTATAGCTTTCAGCATCAAAGCAACATGCAAGCCCACCCCACCCCCAGCATTACAAGCTGATAGACATGACTCAAAATGAGAAGAAATGTGGCTGTAACAATGAGCTCAAACATAAAAAGATCATGTGTATGGCACATTGTTGGGTAATGTTTTGTTCTGTTGTACATAGGGTCACTAGGAGTCAGATCTGACTTGATGGCACCTAACAATTGGACACTTTTGATTAGACCACACAATGTTATTTTATATACCAATAAAAAGAACAAATGCTGGCAAAAAAAACCCTATAACACACTATTAGCTCTATGATACTTTAAAGGGTAGAGTAATTCAAAACAAAGTAAAAAGTGTATAATTTTAGAATTAATGGCATGAGGTATATAGGCATGAAAATGACATAACTTAAGAACAATGACCAAATGCTTAACTTTTGGCAGACATAGGATTTTCTATTATGATTTTAAAGCTTTCAACATTTTTTTTATACTGACCAAGAAATAAATACACTGTTCTAAACTGTCATCAAAATCTATACAGCTGAAGTCAGGGGTGGTGGTACATGCCTGTAATTCTAGCCTTGGAGGGACAGGCAGGGGGATCCCAAGTTTGAGGCCAGCCTCGGTTATATAGAGAGAATTTGTCTAACAACAACAACAACAGCAACAACAACAACAAAAAACCCAAAGAAAACAGATCTATGAAACTAAGGTGTGTGTATTTACCAGAACAAAGTAATAAAGGCATGGATTCATGGTGGCCACTGTCCGAAAGATTTTTATGAATATCTAAACTTGTGATTACTGTGTTGGAGGCTGTTTCCAGAGGCTCCTGGTTTTCTTCTGAGTGATATTTTTATTGTTTCAGGTTTCCCAATGGCCTTTGCTCTCCAAATCCTCATGATCTGACTTCTTGCTGTCTAAACCAAGGGATTGAATAGCTTTAGATACTTACGATCTGAGATAGTCTGACATCTCTCAATATCTGAACCCTCCTGGCTGTCTATCTGAATCCCAGGAACCATCGGCTTTGGATATTGTTTCACAATGTGAGACTGAAGATTTCCAGACCCAACTGGAACTCTCCAATGAGAGGATGACTTGGTTTCTGTCTAGGACCATGCTTTGTTGCTCTATTAATCACCTTCCTATGTAGAAGTCAAGCAGTTCTTTCTTTGGAACGCTCTATTGTCCAACTGTGCAGAGTTTAACAAGGGATGTTACTTTCTTGACTTCATTTCCCTGTCTGTAGGATGGAGATTATAACTGCTTCCTATGGTGGCTGTGAGGAATATATGTGACTGCCCCTATGTAAAGGGAGTGCTCGTACTTCCTGTGTCCTTACACCCTCTACTGGTTTATCTCGACCCCTCTACACTCACCCTCTTTACTTCTCTGCCCTGCCCCAATGATGCTCCCTCCTACACCTTACCTCCCAAGTCATCTGCGTTGACATTTGGCTACAATTGGTTTCAGCCAATCGGAGACCCTTGTAAGGGGGTCAGGGTCAGCTTGGAAACAGGAGTTTGGGTGCTTATTCTTCTGGAATTTTCTCCCTCCTCCTATGCTGGGCAGTGGTTTCCCAGCGACATGCATTCCCCATCCACCTCTTGGCAGGGAACCCTCTCTCAGGGCGAAGGCTCTGGCTGGCTCCCTTCTGGTCCAGGAGTCACATGACCTCCTATTGCACTTTGGCTTTGAGAGGTCCCATTCATCCTTCACTGTTTTCTTTAACTCTGCCCACACCTTTGAACCTAATCCCTCTGTTGACATCTCTTGAGTTCGTACTTTGAGGGTATCATCTGTTTTCTGCCAGAGCCCTCCCTGGTACCCTCTTCCAGGCCTGCAGGGGTGGCATTTGCCCTCTGACATCCTTTGCCGCCTTAAGAGATCATGTCTCACTGCAGCAGTAGAATGACTGAGCCTGTTGTATGACGGAGCCAGAATAGTCCTTTATTTGGAAGCTGGCTCTAGGCAGGCTTAAGCATTTTGTTTATGTGGTAAAAAGAAGGCAAACATCATTTTTGAAAAGGGATTTCTTTTTTAATTTTTGGCCGAGTATCCTTTTTCATTCTCCCCTCCACCTAAAAAAATTTTTTAAAAAGAAGATGCTCTGGCTTATATTTATGAAGGACTGAGGCATGCAGTTCTCCTTTCAAAGCTGTTCACATGGAAAGGAAACTGGCCCTGACATTTACACAGTCCAGGAGGATTCCAAGCAGAATTTGGACAGATTGGGAAGTTACCATCTCAGAGTGTGTGGGGAAAGTAATCCTGGTGGGAAGCTGTGGAGACATCTATGAGACAATCCATAGATGTTAGGAATGTGCTATTCTGTATGCACCTCTCCACGATCCAATGGGACTGCCAGAAATATGCATATGTTCTTTATGCTATCACAGGAGAATGGCATTCAATTAAAGCACTCCACACTAAATGCAAGGAGTATAATTTCTGGGTATATTTATGATTGCTTAATGTCAACAAAAGGGTCTTTTAAACACAGCACATTCCTTATTCTGCGCAGATCATGCTAAACACATCCAAATGCACAAACCATAAAAGAGGGAAGAGGCAGTATCGGCACCAAGCTCTTTGGTTTCTGCATCTGGCCAGCGTCCACTGGGAGAAATGTAAGTCAGAGTTTACCACATGGATTACAAATGTGCTGAATTGCAAGAATGATTATTAAATGAAAATATCCATAGCACCTGCAGCTTGTCCCGGAAAATTCCCCCAGGGTATTGTGGGTGCTTTTTTTTAAAAAAAAAATTTAAGGGAAAAATGTAAGACAGTGAGATGCAAATGGCAACTCCAGCTGCTTATAGTAGCAGCTCCATTAATGTTTTTGAAAGTTTGCAGAGTCAATTCAATCAATCTGAGCTGCCTTCATTCTCAGTGTGAGTGTGCTGAAGGAGGGGCTGGGGGATATCATTAGCCTCTTCCCTTTGAGCTTTGGATGATCAAGACAATGAAAATAGTGGTAATGTAAATGAAAAGTGCTTTAAAAAAACAAAGCCATCAGAGCAGGGGAAGGCAGGAGGCTAGCTCGGTGCTCTGGGCTGACAATAGTGTTCATCCTGTTTGAAGGGTGCCTTCTGGAAACAGAAACTGGGAACATGTGGATTTTGTTGATTTAATACATGATTGCATATGCATATAGTGAACATTTAGTGCATGTGTAATATTTGGCTGTGTTTCAATTAGCTTCTGTGTGTGTGTGACCATGGGTAAATACATGTGTGTTAGTGCATGTGTGAAAAGAAAAATAAGAAAGTTAGAAGGCTAGTGGGGTGGTTACTTTGTGAATTTAGAAATTGGGATAGTTAGAGTCAAAGTACTGCCCTACAGATGTACTTGAGCAAGTCATTTGACTTTTCTGAGCCTCAGTTCTCTCATGTATAAAATAGAGATAATTCTTTCTTCCTCTCTTTTCTTTCTTTCTTTCCTTCCTTCCTTCCTTCCTTCCTTCCTTCCTTCTTTCCTTCCTTCCTCTTTCCTTCTTTTTGTTTCTTTTTGTTTCTTTTTGTTTTTTGGTTTATGACATAGGCTCTTACTATGCAGCCCCAGCTGGCCTTGAACTCATGGCTCTCCTGCCTCAGCCTTTGGAATGTTAGGATTACAAGTGTGCACCACCATACCTGGCAACATGGGGATAATTTTTATATCCATGAAGATAAGTCTCAAATGAGATAACTTGTGTGAAAATGCTTTGAATATCATAAACTGGTAACTAAATATTAGTTGTTATTGTTAGAAATAAGTCCCCACTGGCAAAATTCTCACACACACCAATGCCTCTATCATATAGGTCAACATAAGTATGATTCACAGATGCCCGAAAAATGGAATCTGACCCACGCACCTCATATTTTAGGGAAGCTCTTTTTGGTTATCTAATAGTAAAACAAAACAAAACAAAAGTAATAGCTAAGTAAATACTAATAGTAAAGAGAATTTGTTTCTAGAGTTGGAGACTCAAAGATAAGTTGGCATGGGTGATTTGTTAAAGAAAAACATTATTTAATGACACTTGAGAAAACAAGATGAGGAAGGCTTAGTTAGAACCACCTCAATAGGCAATGGGATTTTGCAGTGTGGGAGAGAGATTGGATTCCACTCTGAGCACAGCATGGGCAAGTGGGAATTGATAGCCAAAGAGCAGGGTATAGGTCAAAGGATAGAAAATCACTAAGAGAAACATCAGGAATTGTTATAGTTCAGATACGAGGTGTCCCCCCAAAAGGTTCATGGGTTGAAGGCTTTGTCTCCAGCTGACTGTGCTATTGAGAGGTGATTGAATCATGAGGGCTCTTTTTTCATCACTGGATTAATCCATTGATGGATTAATAATTTGATGGTGTTACTGGGAGGTGATGGAAACTAGGAGGTGGGACTTGACTGGAGGAAGTAGGTCACTGGGGGTGTGTCTCTGAAGGGCATAGTATCTTGTCTCCAGCCTCTTCCTGTGTTTATCTCCCTCTGCCTCCTGGCTGCCATGAACTGAGCAGATCGGTTCCCCTCTGCCTTGTCTGCCATGATGCTCTACCTCACCACAGGCCCACAGCAATGGGACCGAGTGGCCATGGACTGGAACCACTGGAACAAGAGCCCAAATAAATCATTCCTCTATCTAAGTTGCTTTTCTCAGGTATTTCGTCATGGCAACAGAAAATCAAACTCACAAAGGGGGTCTGTTTTGCCTGACTACAATGAAATAACCCGAGGCAGGTCACTCATGGAGAAAAAGAGGCATATGTAGCTCCCAGTGTTGGAGGTTCGAGGGTGTGGTGCTGGCATCAACCCAGGCCTGGCAAAGATCCTCACAGCAGCATTGCATTGTGGTAGATGGCAATGAAGGGAGCATGTACAGGAGCAAAAGATCAGATCTTGGTAATGAGAGCAGAGAGAGCTGGGTGGGGCCCGGCTCATGCTTTCATAACAACTCTCACAGAGGGTTTTTGTAATTTTTCTTGGGAGATCTTTTCTGAATTTTACTGTAGGGTGAGCTAGATAGAGTACTAGGGAGATCAGCATTATATGAGTTAAGTAAAGATAATCTAAGGAACCAGCATAAGGATTTTTTTTTCACTACTAGGGGGTTGAACCCAGGGCTTTATGCATGCTAGGAAAGTGCTCTACCACTGAGATGCACCACTAGCCTTTGCTTTATGTATTTATGTATTTATTTATTTCTTTTTAATTTTATTTTGGGAGAAGATTGTGCTAAGTTGTGTAGGCTGCCTCTGGCCTTGAACTCACATTCTTTGTGCCTCAGATTCCTGAGTTGCTGGGTTTACAGATGTGCGCCATGGCATCTGGCCCAATATAAGAATTTAAATACACATTTTGATGTTGAATTAATACAAGCTGTTTTCAGTTGTTAGAAGATTCTGGCATATTTTGTTGAGGAATACACATAATGCAAGGAGAAAAAACAAAATGCACAAGACATAGAGGAATTTATCTGTGTCTCCATGGCAAAATGTTATGGGCACCATGGCGCACAACCATAACCCCAGTGACTCAGAAGGCTGAGGCAGGAGGATCGCAAGTTTGAGGCCAGAGGCAGGGTACACAACTTAGTGACACCCTGTCTTAAAAAAATTATTAAAAAGAGAGAGGGGTGGGGGCTAGGGGTGCAGCTCAATAGTAGAACTCTTTCCTAGCATGTGCAATGTCCTGGGTTCAACCCTCCAGTACTGAAAAAACGTGTTGAATGGTAGAGGCTGAGAATAAAGCCATAACTCAGGCTAATTAAGTCCTTCATCACAGTACAAATTCTCTGCACAAGTAATCAGATGCCTTTCCTGCTGCCCTGAGCCTTTAACTGTCCAAAGGAAATCCTGGATCCTCAAGCTGTTCGAAGTACGTAAAGTTCATCTATTCAGACCCCCTCATTTAATATAGAAGACAATCAGGCAAAGAAGGGGAAGGTCCAACCCCATATCAGACTAGCAGCATCTGAATCCACAGTTCGTTGGTCTGATCAGCTCCATGCAAAGTATCCTCACAAGGACGTCCAGTACCAGGGAGGTGGAGATTAACAACAAAGACTCCTGCTCTACATTGAATGACTTTTACAGAAGTGCTTGTCATCTCTGCTTTTTCCAACCCCAACAGCATCAGGTAGCAAGCTGCTGTAGGCAGGGAGCAGGGGGCTGCAGGTGCAGGGCTTTGGCCACTTGATGAAGCCATCTGAAGTAAATGGCCATGGCTGACTATCCTGCATGTGGGCTGAAAAGCTACATTAATAACTCCCTGGCCCTTAACAAGAATCACTGAGATTGTACACATGTACCATTAACTGTCTGTTCAACATGCACACTCAATATTACAGAGGAATGATGGTTAACACTCTTTCAAGGACTATAAGTGATTACACATAGGATTTTACTTTTCTTTTTATTCATAACATATCAGCAAAGGCCTGAATTGGTATGAATGTTATATTGGTAAAAAAAGTAAAAATAAAAGTGAGTTTAAAACTCTTAGACAAGAAATCCCTTTCAAACCTTCTTACTTTTAAAAATTTATATTTTAAGACTTAATGACAAGAATTTCACTCATGGAAGCCAGATGCAGTGATGCCTGTCTGTAATCCCAGTGACTTTGGAGGCTGAGCCAGGAATATTGAGTGTTCAAGGCCAAAGGAAGCCTGTGTAACTTAGTGAAACTCTGTCTCAAGATAAAAAACAATTAAAAATTGGTTGAGGGAGCAGCCCAGTGGTAGAGTGCCTGCAAAGAATATTCAAAGTTCTGGGTTCAAAATGGAGTATAAAGAAAGAAAAAAGAAAAAAAAAAAGGAAAGAAAGAAAGAAAGAGGAAAGGACCTTACTCATGGAATGAAAGAGATTAAAGTACAAATATACCATATTTTATCAAACTGGAAACATCATACAAACATACAGCTCTTATACTATTATTCTTTGACTCTCAGATTTATGTGCAAATCCAAATGAAAACTGTAAGATGAAAACACATGTCTCCATTCAAGTTCTGAGTGTTTGTGTTGTTGTTGTTAGGTGCCATCCAGTTGGGTCTGACTCATAGCAACCCTATGTACAACAGAAGGAAACACTACCCAATACTGTGCCATGCACAGCACTGTGTCAGTGCTTCTCTGCCATTTATAGGGCTTCTGATGGCTGATTGTTTGGGGATTGTTTCAGAAGTGGGCTTCCAGGTTCTTCTCCCATTTTGGGGGATGCTGGGGATCAAACCCAGGGCCTCAGAGAGCACAGAGCAACACTCTACCAACTGAACTGAACCCAAACCCCAAGTGTTTGAGTATCGAAAGGAATTAGAGATCCATAAATCACAGGAAATCATGAAAAGTTATTTTCAATTATTGCTTCTTCTTCTAAACTCCCTTCCTATTGTATGTGCCTTTTTATTTATGTCAGGATTCTGTGAGTTTCCTCAGACTTTTAAAGAAGTAGAAGACTCTTCCTGCCTTTGATGACCCAGTATAGCATTCAGTAATAGGCACAGAAAATGCAGAAGTATTTTCCTTATGTCTAATGTAATTTCTAAATATAGATGTATGCTTCTGGCTATGATGCAGTAGCTTGTGGCAGACTTAAACTCCTGCCAAGAACAACTAGAAGCTTGATTTTTTAACAGTGCCTAGAGGTGTGAGGGAGTTACAAACACAAGGAGGACTCAAGAAGTCAGACGTTGGAAGACAGGAAACCAAGTGAGAGGATCACATTGCTGCTCTACTCAGGGAACTTGGCAATTTCTGGTTTAGGTAAGAGGCTGAAAAACCAATCAGAGGACCAGTTCTATTGGGCAGAGAAGTGGTATAACTTTAGGCCATGTTAGGGTCTAGGGGGCCAAACATTAGAATTCTGGGCTTCCAAGGCAGGTAAAACTTGAGGATCAAAATGCCAGAGAGATGAAAGATGCACAGAAGTGAGGCTAATATTGGGAACCCGTTCTCTTTTCTGGGTGTTTAGCAAGTTGTGTAGAGAAAGAGGCTGAGAAGCTAAATAGAAACAAGAAAATTAGAGCAGGTTTTGGCAGTCATGTGGTGCCAAGAAATAAAAACGGAGTTTAGAACTTGGAAAAAATGAAGAAACATTACAGGCAGTTCAAATCTCACTTGAGACAACCGTAAGATTATGCCCTAAAAGTAGAGGTCCAGAGGTAGACTAATCCCTCCAACGATTTAAGTCAGTCTCAAGTTAGCTCAATATGTGATTGGATGGAGATCATCTGTCTCTTCTTATCTTCAGAAGATAGATGGAATCATTTTGAAGGAATATGATGTCATCATAGCACCAAGAATAGGCAAATGAGATAACATGAAATTAAAAAGCTTCTACACAGCAAAGGAAACAATAAACAGAGTTAAGGAAAAGCCCACTGAATGTGAGAAAATCTTTGTATCCTACACATCTCTTAGAGGAGTAATTTCTGGAATTTCCAAAAGAATTTCCAAAGAACTCAAGAAAGCAAATTCCAAGATAACAAGTAATCCAATACACAGTGGGCAAAGGAATTGGACAGACGGTTCTCAAATGAAAAAGTTTGTAAGGCTATAAAGCACATGAAAAAATGCTCAATATCCCAGTCACTAGGGAAATGCAAATCAAAGCAACTCTGAGATTCCACCTAACTCCATTAAGAATGGCCAAAATCAACAAAACAAATAATAACAAATGCTGGCCAGGTTGTGGAGCAAAAGGAACCCTCTTATACTGTTGGTGGGACTGTAAATTGGTTCAACCGCTTTGGAAATCAATACAGATATACCTCAGAAAAGTATAAATAGAACTGCCATATGACCCAGCTGTATCACTACTAGGAATATAGCCAAAAGGAGACAAGTCATCATACCACAGAGGCTCCTGTATCTCCATATTCAATGCAGTGCTTTTCATAATAGCAAGGATATGGAACCAACCATGGTGCCCATCAACAGAAGAATGGATAAAAACATTATGGTACATATATGCAATGGAATACTACTCAGCAATAGAAAAATGAAATGATATCATTTGCAGCAAAATGGATGGAAATGGAGAACATCATCTCAAGCAAACAAACACAAGCTCAAAAAGAGAAATACCATATGTTTTCACTCATATACGGGAGCTGAATCTTAAAGAAAGAAAAAATCCTATACATAAGTTGATATATTAAAATTCACAATTAAAGTTAATGAGGAAGGGACAATATAAACGGTAGAAAGAAGAAGGGAGGGAAGTAGCAGAGGGAAGCAAAGGTTGCAGAAGGTGGGATGGGGAGGAGAATCAATGTAGAGGGATATAAGGGGAGGGGATAATCTCAAGGCAAACAATGCAACTTCATGAATACATTGGAAAAATAAGGGAGGGTTTTAGTACATATTATCCATAAGTCTCCATAAACTTTGTGGGTTGATGAAAGTGTAGCCAGAAGTGATGTAATGGTTGCTCAATGGAAAAATCCAATGATATGTTACTCCATATCCCACCATCATTTTCTAATAAAGGGAGAAAAAAGTCAATCCCCCCTTCAAAAAGAATATTACATCATCTAAGCTATTGCATTTTTTCATATGCAATAGCTGGCATTCAGTAAAAAAGAAATGATCATGCATGCTGAGAAACAAGATCAATAAGTAAATGGGTAAGAAAAACAGGTAACCTAGATATCCAGATGATTCGATATGGGTTTTAAAAATCTGTGGTTAATTTATTCAAGACAATATACAGCAATTGGGAAATAGATGGCAAAAAAATCTAACCACAGAACTAAAATTTATATCACATAATGAAACAGAAATTCTAGGACTAAAATTCTAATATTTAATATTAAGAAATTAATAGATGAATTTAGCAGTAGATTGACAGAGTTGAAGAGAATTCAATAAGTTGGAAGATATATTGGTAGAAAATACTGGGGATGAAGCTTAGGGAAAAACCAAAGAAATATAGAAAAGAATATAGAAAAAAGTAAAAAAAATAAAATAATATTTAAAAAGAAAATATGTAGTAGACACATAAGAAGTAGTGGAAAATCTGACTCATAGTTTCTTAATCTCTGCACTGTTGAAATTTTGAGTCATGTAATTATTTGTTGCAAGGGTGCTTATCTCTGGGGAACAAAATCTTCCCAAGGTGAAGAGTCATTAGTTTACCCCAAGTATAATGTTAGAGAATGGAGACAGAGGCAATACTCAAGGAGAAATGGTATAAGCAGCACTCAGAATCCCAAGCACAGCACAGGAAAACTATCAAAAACCAAAAGAAAAAAGAAAAATCATAAAAGTAGCCTGAGAAAAAGGGTACATTACTTTGAAAAAGCAACTTTAACAATTTACCTCTCGATAGAAATGAATGAAACTATACAAGAATGGGCTGGGATTTAGCTCAGTTGGTAGAGCGCTGCGCTGTAGTCTCTGAGGTCCCGAGTTTAATTCCCAGCACCGCAAAAATGGGAGAAGGACCTGGCAATCCACTCCCAAGGCAATCCCGAAACAGTCTGCCATTGAAAACCCTATGAGGGTCGCTATGAGTCGGATACCGACTCGATGGCACCTAACAACAACAACAACAACATACAAGAATAGAAAGATATCTCTGAAATAAAATAATTCCAGCCCATCATTCTCTACTCAACAAAAATATTCAGAAATAATGAAGAAATATAAATGTTTCTGACAGAAACTGAGACAACTCTTTCCTAGCAGTCTTGATCTACAGAAAATAGTAAAAAGAATACTTCAGGAAGAAACAAAGAAATGCAAGAAGAAATGAAGAACTGTGGAAAGGTTAAATACTTAGGCAAATGTAAATGAATATTGATAGGAGAAGGATGTAGCAATCCACTCCCAAGACAATCCTGAAACAATCACCCATTGAAAACCCTATGAGGGTCATTATGAGTTGGACGTGACTCAACAGCACCTAATAATAATAACAACAACAAAAGAATATTGACACTACAAAACAATAGCAATAATGTCTTATGAGATACAAAATATATGTAAAAACAAAATATACAGTAACAGTAATTCAAAGGATAGGAGCATTTGCACAGAAAATACCTAACAGGATCCCCCAGACTGCTTTCATTAGAAAGACCTGGTTGTAAGCTTGGCTATATATTTGGGAATATGGATGTTAGAAGGGTTCTCATCATTCATTAAGCTAATGAATGGCTCACTCTGTCTACATTTTCTCTGCAAACAATATGCTTATGCTGAACACTTGCTTTCCTTCTGGAAGTCTGGAATTTTTGCACATTCCAGATAGAACTCTGCCCCTGAACTTTTTCCACTTCTTGATTCCATTTGTTGATTTTATATGCTTTCACTGGAATCAGTCACAACTGTGATATTAGTCCTGGGAATCTTCCTAATAAATCATCAAAACTGGGGGTAGTTTTGGAGATCCTCAGACATAGAATCTTTTAACTTTCAAAGATCAATGGATTATAGTTTCCAAGGTTATTTTGACATTGGGGAAATG
>VMDO01014850.1:25682-53337 GCA_007922755.1 Pedetes capensis | reverse complement strand
AACAACAACAACAACAACAAAACAACAACAAAAATAAAGGTGCAAAAAATTTTATTTCTGAAAATAAAAAAGGAAAGTTAATATGTATTTTTCTTGTGGAGATGTAGCTTGAATATGGCTGAAAATTAGAAGAAAAACAAGTCTTTCATGTAGAAGGACAAAACAATGAATTGAATAAAATTCATAGTTCCTAAGAATTCTATGGCATGGAAATATTTACCCAAACATACTTTGATACATTTCTTTTTGTATATTTTAACTCAGGCACGTTAATTTGCAGTAAGTCATAAATTGTGCTGCAGTGATACAAATAAGCAATTAGATGCTGTATTCTTACCTGATTTTGCCACTTGCAATATGTTCCTCAGAGTCCATGTAGTCTTCTGTTTTGAATTTGCTATGACATATATTTCAGTTTCTTAACTAGTAGGACTACGACATTAAAATGATAATGTCCTAATGGTCATTTACAATGATATTAAATATGTTTTCATATATGAAATGTTGTTGTTAGGTGCTGCCCAGTCGGTATCCAACTCATAGCGACCCTACATACAACAGGCGAAACACTATTGTCAATGCTTCTCTGCTGTGCATAGGATTTTCAATGGCGGATTGATTTTTTGGGGGAGTGGGTTGCTGGGTCTACAGCATGTATGTTGCCAGGTGATTTCCCATTCAAGTAGTAACCAGGTCCAACCTTACTTAGCTTTTGAGATCTGACAGGAATGGATGCCACAGGGCTATGGCTGTAGGCATATATGAAACATTTTTCCTTAAAACTTGTTCTGTATTATGCCAGTTATAAATTTGTATATAATTTTAGAGCTGATTCTTCACTGTTATTCTGCCTCCAAGAGAAAACAAAATACTTTCACCATAAAAATGATCACAATTGCAAATAACATTGTGGTATTTGTTGGTAGTTATAAAAAAATCAATGTCATTAGAAAGATTAATTTTTTATTAGAAATTTTTAATGTACATCAAAATGTGATTCATTTTGACAAGTTTTTCATTGTGACAATTTTCATATATGCAATTTGATAAACATTATTCATATAGGTTACCCATTACCCTCCCCTATGTTTCCCGCCCCCTTCCCATCTAAGTTTCCCATCCAAGTCTTCTCTATCTTTTACTATGTAGTATTTTTCTATATGTCCTTGGGTTCCATTTCTGTTTAAGATAGAAACTTTTCCTGTAGTGGTCTTTGCTTCTATCTTGTTAGAACAATTACATGTGATTTCTAGTCCATTTATATTGACCTCATTCTTATCTTCCCTCCCCCCTTTTATTATGATCTGACCTTTGAGTAGGATTTTTCCTTCTTGTAATTTTGAATCAGCTCCCTCATATGAGTGAGAACATTTTTACATTGTTGGTGGAGCTATAAATTGGAAATCAATATGGAATCCAATATTGCAAATATGGAAATCAATATGGAGGGACCTCAGAAAACTAAAAATAGATCTACCATATGACCCAGCTATAACACTATTAGGAATTTACCCAAAGGGAGGTGGGTCATCATACCACAGAGACACCTGCATCTCCATGTTCAATGCAGCACTTTTCACAATAGCAAAGATGTGGACTCAACCAAAGTGCCCTTCAACAGAAGAATGGATTAAAAAACTATGGTATATATACACAATGGAATACTATTCAGCAATCAAGGAAAATGAAATAGGGTCAGTCACAGCAAAATGGATGGAATTAGAGAAAATTATTTTAAGTGAACGAACACGAGCTCAGAAAGAAAGATTAATTTTTTTTTACAGAGGAGTCTAGTAGGAAGCACATCTTTCCAAGCACCATTTTGCCATTTTTGTTCTTATTTGGTTGGCAACTATTTAATCTAATTTGAAGCTAAAAAGGTACAAGTTTTACATACAAGCACACAAAAACCCATGTAAATATTGATGTTTAGTGTACAGAAATCTCCCATT
This sequence comes from Pedetes capensis, assembly GCA_007922755.1. Taxonomy (NCBI): domain Eukaryota; kingdom Metazoa; phylum Chordata; class Mammalia; order Rodentia; family Pedetidae; genus Pedetes; species Pedetes capensis. Next base: position 51,385 of record VMDO01014850.1, on the reverse strand, counting down.
AAGTTTATCGATAATTAAGATCAAACAGATGGTCATACATGGAATTTATAATGTTTACATTTTATATCTTATTAAATACAGCTATAAAGTTTTATGATAAAGCATAGGCACAAAAAGCTAAAACTGAAAGTAGACTACTATCTAGGCTTTTTTTAATGACCCCATAAAATTATGTAAAATATGTAAACATAGAAAACAACTGTCAAGTTATCTTTATTCTCTTCTTTGATATAAATATTTTTAAAGAATTCAGTATATTTCTAGGAAAATTTTGCAACAAATAGAGTAAATCATTCCCTGATTATTCAGAATTAGCTTATTGGACAGGTTCAGAGCAATGATGGCCCAATGCAGCCTATTACTCAGAGGGCCCTTAACTGGGTATTAGAATTAAGGAAGAAGTGAGGAATTTTGGAATTTAGTTATGTAAAATCAAACATGAGGCTTAACCTGTTATCTTCTGAAATGGATATGAAGGTAAAAATCTAAATAAACAAGAAAACATTGAAAATTTAAAAATTGCATTCTCTTTGATTTTTAACATTTTAAAATCTTGGGTATAAGCAAGTAATTATGGCCTGGTAGACAGAGGAGCCTGCAGCCATACCACTATGGTGTCAGATCCCATCAGATCTCAGAAACGAAACAGGGTCGGCCTGATTAGTACTTGAATGGGAGACTGCCTGGGAACCCCAAGTGCTGTAGGCTTGGGAAAAGGACCTGGCAGCCCCCCCCCAAAAAAAATCTTCCATTCAAAATCCTATGAATAGCAGAGATATGAGAGGAGCACTGACATACTGTTGGGCATGGCACAATGTTGGGAAGTATTTTGTTCTGTTGTAGTGGTGTTGCTGTGAGTTGAACTGGACTAAACAGCTCCTAACAACAGTAACAACAGAGAAGGAATCAAAACTCAAAGAGTCAGGCAAACAAAGAAAATTTAGGCTAGGGAAAACTTAGATACTTCTAGCAAGTGTGGGAACTGGTGCCAGAATGTGAAGATCTGTGAGCTGAAAAGGGCACAAGGATCTAAAGTTCAAGGCCCTGGGCTGTGCTACAAAGTATAATCCTATCTCAAAAATAAATAATAAATAAATAAATAAGAAAATAAATAAAGTTTTAGTATTTCTAATTCTCATTATGGAAAATGGAAAATGAAGAAAAATGGCACTGTATCCAGGTTCTGACGTGCCTACTGGACTCCTGCCTGCTACAAAAAGCTTCACTCTTATTGTGGTAGGCAGAGTAATACTCTCCTATGTATATACTTGCAAATGTCCACTTCCTAATCCTTGGTCCTGTGACTATACCATATATTGCAAAAGGTATTTGTTGATATGATTGATTAGGAACCTTCAGATATGGAGATTATTCTAATTTTCCAAGTGGACCCAGGGTAACACAAGTGTTCTTATAAAAAGGTAACAAAGAAAGGTCAGAGTTAGAGATGGAGAAGTGACAAAGGAAGTGGAAGGCTAGTGATGCAGCCCTGAGGTAGGAAGGTGTCCAAATTCTAGAGGCTGAGAAGGGCAACGAGTGCAATCTCTCCTCCATCCACATTGCCACTCTGCCAACAGCATTAGCCCAGTGAGAAAAGTCTGACTTCTGACCTCTAGAACTATGAGATACTCTAGTAGATTTGTGTTCTCTTAAGGTTCTCAGTTTGGGGTAACTTGTTAAGGGAGCAGTAGGAAACTTTAATGGAAATATTATTTTTTTCTCAATGGTGGATCATTGGCTACTTTGCTTCTTTACATGGATTTATAAAAAAGATATGCATCTTTAAGGGCTGGGACTTAGCTCAGTTGGTAGAGCACTGCACTGCAGTGTCTGAGGCCCCGAGTTCAATTCCCAGCACCACAAAAATGGGAGAAGGGCCCGGCAATCCACTCCCAAGGCAATCCCGAAACAGTCAGCCATTGAAAACCCTATGAGGGTCGCTATGAGTCAGATACCAACTCGACGGCACCTAACAACAAACAATGCATCTTTACAGCCCATTTTTGGTGTTCTGAAAAGTAAAACTATATGTTTATTCCTTAATTGTCCTCTCCTAGCTATTCTTCTTGGTTTGTTAATAGTAAATTCCTCCTAAAGGATAATAAATTCATACCTTTAACATGCTATTTTTATTGTTGTTGCTAAGTGCTATCGAGTCAGTGTCCAACTCAGTGACTCTACCTACAACAGGTGAATCACTATTGTCAGTGCTTCTCTGCTATTCATAGGATTTTCAATGGCAGATTGATTTTTGGGAGTGGGTTGCTGGGTCCTTCTCCCAGGCCTACAGTATTTGGTGTTCCCAGGTGATCTCCTATCCAAGTACTAACCAGGCCTGACCCAGTTTAGCTTCTGAGATCTGACTGAATCGGACGCTACAGTGCTATGGCTGCAGTCTAACATGCTATTGTAAAAAACTATTAATAAGAATACAATTTGATAAGATCCACCATATTTTATATATTCCACTAATTTCTCTGCCTATATTTTATTGTCCTGAAATTTTCTTCACTCATTTCTACTTGGCAATGGTGGGGCATAGGAGGAAGCTTACCCACTGCAAAAGATGACTACTCTTCCTGCCACACTTGGTTTTTATCACCAGGTTCAAGTAGGTTAACATTGTACATCTCATTTGAGCAGAAAGCCTCAAATATTCAAGTGTTTGTTTATTATTTTTGCTTCCATTCTTATCTCGCATACTTGATGGTAAGCTTGATCAGAAGAATGTCTGGTGCCTGCTTCATTTCTAAATTTTTGCGTGCCACATACAGTGTCATTCAGATAATGAATGCCAATAAATATTTCATAAATAGGTAGATTGCAAACTATCTCTGGATCCATAGTATGGTTATGTGTGCATTCAGAAATCAATACTTTTATTAGGATCTAGGTTTATTACTACTTTACTAAGTTACACTTGGGGCTGGGATTTAGCGCAGTTGGTAGAGTGCTGCTCTGCACTCTCTGAGGCCCTAACTTCAATTCCTAGCACTGCATAAAGAGAAGGACCTGGTATCCCACTCCCAAAATAATCCTGAAACAACCAGCCATTAAAATCCCTCTGAATAGCCGAGAAGCACTGACATAATGCTAGGCATGACATCGTGCCAGGGAGTATTTTGTTCTGTTGTAGGTACAGTCACTATGAGTCAGAACCAACTCAATGGCTCTTAACGACATCAACAACAAGTTATCCTTAAAATGAACAAAATTAAAATACACGAGGTTCTCTTTCAGTTATGTTGTTTTTGGAGATTCTAGAAGTACTAACATGGTTATTGATCTATGCTTGAAGACATTTTTTCCCTGATACAGCATGAAAATATTTTGTGCAATCTTGATACAATCTCAAGAGTACCAAACATCAAATATGAGAAAAAGAGAAATATTTCCAAATATATATTTTAATAGAATGAGATTGATAAAACATTAAAATAATAGGGTACAAGTATGTTGATGAAAATTAGGCAGAGTTACTCTTGTGCTTTCCATGTAGGCATTAAATCTTCAAAAGAAAGCAGCAACTTAGCTAGGCAGAATGACTTAATATAATAAATTAAAATATCATTTGGCTTCAAACTAATTCCTATAGCCATACACTAGGCAGCAGATACACAACTTTCTTAAATTGATCTTATCCTGCTTCACCAATGTTTTGTAAACTAATTTTTAGAAGTTATACAGACTACTGAGAAATGTACAAAATGCATCAAGGGTCAAGGCTGCAAATAAAAATAAAATAGTTGGAAAAAGGCAAGAAACTCTCTCCTAGATATTTTAAATTAAGCCAAAGAGAATATAAATTTAAGATGACACATCTCCAGATTGCCTGAGGACTTCATAAAATGACACTTTTGATTTAGTTACTTATTCTCTTATTCATAAATTCTTATCAGAATATTTCTGATATGTTTTTGTTTAATTTTATTTTCTAATAATTTATTGGTAGGTTTCTAGCATAAGTAAGATTTTCTTGGTGCAATTTAGACAAAAGAATTTTTGTTAGTTGCTTTTTATTTTGTTTTACCCTTAGTGTCTGTGTAAACATTTTTTTTAAAGAAGTCTTCCTTTTATCCCTATAGGAGAAAAATATGTAACTAGTTGTACATGTTAGTGATGTTGATTTATGATTTCCAAAGATAGTGAGTTTCACTTAGTAAAAGTCTTATTCTATCCTTTCACTTTAGCCAAAGTGCAGATTATTCAAATACATTTCTAAAATAACTTTTAATTCTTTTCTGCTCTACAAATCAGCTGATAGCTGAGTACTGTTTTTTTTTGTTGTTGTTGTTGTTGTTGTTGTTTGTTTTTCCACCTGTACCCAAATCTCAGCAAAGGTTCTGGGAAAAGTCAGCTTTATTTTAAAATCACCTTATACTTTGCTAAAATAGCAATATGCTTATTAATTTTAATGTAATTTTGTGATAATTTTGGTCATATTGATACAAGGTATTTAAAATATTTTAATATTTTAACATGTAATATGTGTAGTAACAATATTTTTTTAAAATTATGGTTTTACATTATGATATAGTCTCTATTTGGAGAAGGCCACTAAGATCATATTTCTGTTTTAAGTTTGTTTGCGTTTTGACTCTATCTTGAGACCAAAGGTGGTATCAAGATTCGCTCTTATCTAAGGAGTTCATTTATTTCTGGCTCGGAGAATAATTCTTGATTTCTTATTGAAGTTACTATGTATAAAGAAATTTTTCCCTATTGAATGATACTCTAATATTTCTAGATTTTTTTAAATAATCTTGCTTTAGTTGGAGATGTTCCTATAATTTTCAAAGCAGAACTCAAGATATGAACCACTAATGGAATATTCACAAAATCAGGCCCTTTACTCATGTTAGGCACAACTAATTTGCATGACGGCGCTAAATTGTATTCATAAGACTATTACTAGCTTATAGATATGGAAGTGACAAATCTGGAGAATCACTTATCAAATATTTACTTGAAGTAAATATTATGAAATAATTGAAATATTTACTGTTAAATATTCATGAAAATTCAGTTGTTTGCAATACTACTACTTTAACCATCTAAGTGACATTCTTTGATCTAGTTATACTTTTGGAACAAAATAACATATTGCTCACAAAATTCCTCCAAATCTGCTATTTCATGTTCTTAATATATATTTATGAATTTATGGATGAATTGGTACACGAATATTTGTATGTACATTTATTTCTAATGATTATATTATGTTTTATGAAAAATGGTAAGCTTAAGCACAGGAAATGTGATGCACACCTATAATCTCAGCAACTGAGAGGTTTAGGCAGGAAGATTACAATTTTGAGGCAAGAGGCAGCCTGTGCAATTTAACAATAACTTTTCTTTTCTTTTCTTTTCTTTTCTTTCTTTTTTTTTTTTTTTTTTTTTTTTTTTTTTTTTTTGCGGTACTGGGGGTTGAACCCAGGGCCTCGCACCTGCATGCTCTGCAAGTGCTGGACCACTGGGCTGCACCTCAGCCCATGTTTTTTTTACTTTTTTTGAGCCAGGGTCTCGCTAAATTATGCAGACTGCCACTGGTCTCGAACTTGCGATCCTCCCGCCTCCGCCTCCAGAGCCCCTGGGATTACAGGCGTGCTCCACCACGCCTGGCCAACAATAATTTTCTCAAAATTAAAAAAAAAAAAAAAAAGAATGATAAAGGGCTGGGGATGTGGCTCAGTGAAAGAGTACTTCCCTAGCACGCACAAGGCCCTTGGTTTAATCCCCCAGTACTAAACAAAGAAAAAAAAGAGAGAAGTAAAACTACATATAGCAGTGGTCAAATACAAGATGATTTTTGACATTTCAATAAATGGAATTTTGAATGTTAATGGCTATTTTTTTCATTGTAATATGGACAATTGTATGAAAGGTACATAGAATATATATCATACCAAGACAATTATTTCTGCATTAAATTACCATCTCCTTTTAAAGATAAAGTATCTAAATAAAAAAGTGAGGATATCATAATAAGTTTTATGGCAAACATCTTGACAATGCTTATATAAATGAATGCAATTTATTGGTTAGAAGGGCAGCCTAGTCTTAGAACAAAAATAAATTATCCTACCTATTAAGCAAAAATATAATACTAGAAAAGGCATACTCTTTACTAAGTGTTCGAATAACACTAACATAGTCTTTACATCATGAAGTAATTCATGCAGTTTTCATGTGGTTCAAGTTGGAACCAGCTCATGGTATAACTCCCAGGAAAGTGGTTCAGTGTCATTTTCTTCTACAAAAGTATTTTAATTGTAATTTTGCAAGGTCATTTATTATTTTGTACCACATCACATGTATCCAAAGATCCAGAGCAATGATTTCATACAGTTTGCATAGGATTGACATCATGGAAGGCATTTTAAGAGAACATTTAAAAATCTTAGGCATTTTCTGATCTATTTACTAAATTTTTGCCTCAAATCAAATCATCTATAATATATTTTTCAAATAATTTTCTAATTAACAGATAGTAGCCATTCCTTATCTTCATATTTTCAGCTCCCTCTCTATAATACCAATGTAGAAAAACAAGATAAATTTAATTAATTGAAAATCCTGAAGGAGTAGTGTCATAAGTTTTCTTGTATTTTTCTCTGTCCTCCAGCATCACCTGATCCTCAGAGGAGAGAAGATTTCCAAAATTCTTAGCTGATGAAGTACTCTGAGATTGCTAGGAAGTTAGTCCAGGAGCAATTCTTTTAATAGTAGTATAATTAACTGTGCACTACAGAATTATAAGAAACAATGATTGCATGAAGATCCAATTTTATCACTTGATTTGGGTTTGAGGTACTAGATAGAGAAGATTTTTGATAAATTGTGCAAACTCAGAGAGAAAAGAATTTTAATTTCCTGTTATTACTTTGTTAAAATTATGCATTTCAAAGTTTGGCATGGTGATGCATGCCTGTAATCCAGCACTAGGGAGACTAAGGCAGGAGGATGTTGAGTTTAAGGCCACACTGGGATAAAAAGTGAGTTCTAGGCTGAATGGATAAAATAGAAATATCCTATCTCACTCTGCCTAATATCTATTTATATATGTTCATATATATATGTGTGTGTGTGTGTACGTGTGTATATATGTGTGTGTATTCATATGTATATGAACTTTTAATTGCACCTAAGCAGATGTGTTCATTTGCATTAGTTTGAGCTCTTAGATATAATTCAGAGGAGCCTATATTCCCAAAAGTTTAATGAAGTGAAAATCTGTTATTTGATACTTGAGTATCCTAAGGAATACAAAGACAGATATATGCACTAACCATGGAATAAATTAAATAAAGCTAGGCTCCTTGGTGGGGCTGGGATTTAGCTCAGTTGGTAGAGTGCTGTGCTGCAGTTTCTGAGGTCCCGAGTTCAATTCCCAGCACCACAAAAATGGGAGAAGGAACTGGCAATCCACTCCCAAGGCAATCCCGAAACAGCCATTGAAAACCCTATGAGGGTCGCTATGAGTTGGATACCGACTCGACAGCACCTAACAACAACAACAACAGGCTCCTTGTGGACACTGGTAATCCTAATGACATGGGAAGGTGAGGCAGGAGGATAGTGAGTTTGAGGGCAGAGGATGTCTAGGCAACTTATTGAGGCCCTGTCTCAAAATGTAAATAAAAAAATAAGGAGGGGCGGGAGTGTGGCTCAGTGATGGAGTGCTCTGGGTTCAAACCCCTAATACTGAAGAAAGAAAGAAAGAAAGAAAGAAAGAAAGAAAGAAAGAGAGAGAGAGAGAGAGGAAGGAAGGAAGGAAGGAATGAAGGGAGAGAGAAAGAGAGAGAGAAACCTAAATTAGAGACTCAAACCTTGCTTGGAAGTTTTCCATCTTTCATTTGTGCTTCATAATTAATCAGCTTTGTTTGAGACAGTGCTTGAAATGCTAATAGTTCAATAAGTATCATTACCCTGTGTTTTTAAATCTTTGCATATTAAGATAAATTTAGAGTCAAAGAAGGGTTATAAACATAGTACATTTATTTATATTTAATACTGTATATGATGCATCAGTCTATGTGGTTTATTGTCATTGTTGTTTGTGGGAGGAATATCTTCACCAGTTTAGTCAGTTATATTGTTCAATTTTTTAAAACAATTTTTCCTTTGAGAGATATCCATCTTGAAGACCTATCTTATAACATGTCTTCTGCTTTCAAAACCCTTCATTTTTCCTTAAGTACAAATGAATAGGAAAATGACGTGAAAGTAAATGGAGATACATTGGGGAAAGTATTGTAAATGCTATCTTGGGCTGCTATTGACCCTTTGGATGTATTATCTGGAATAGCCATCTTTATAAATATTGACTTTGAGCTTTAAAACTTCAAATACTTTCTTTAATTTAAAATGCTAAGTGCATAGCTCTGAAAGTTGTATTTCAGGCCCTTACTACCATGTTTAATAATGCAGAAACAGTTCTTAAATATCCTGTGGGTGAAGCAGGCATCTTAGAATTAACAATTCTTAGAGTGAGCAGTCATTTCTTATTTTGTTGTTGTTAGGAGCTCTCGAGTTATGTCCGACTCATAGCGACCCTTGTCGGGTTTTCAATGGCTGATTGTTTTGGGATTGCCTCAGGAGTGGGTTGCCACGTCCTTCTCCCATTTCTGTTGTGCTGGGAATTGAACTTGGGACCTCAGAGACTGCAGAGCAGTGCTCTACCAACTGAGCTAAATCCCAGCCCATTTCTTATATTAGTAATGGGTAATATGACCTTCTGTAAATTTTGGTCCAATATCTTATGCTGTTGAATTATGAGTAAATATTTTCCAAATATTGACCTTTTTTCAGTTTTTTGCCTCTGGGTTAAAATTATGATTAGTACCTGTACGCCTTTGGTCTGTCCTTCTCTATCTGTTCTCAGTAAAATTAAGACTCTTCCAAATAGACTATGCTTATCTAGAAGGATCATTCTGAAACCTAGAAATAATGGCTTTTTTATATAAACCCTAGTTCTTAAGAGGTTTAAAAGTACTTACCATAATGGGTGTGTGATCAGTTTTTGGTATGTAAATGCATCACAAATTGAAACCTAGGTGTTCTTTAAATGTATAAATGATTCCCGATATATATATATATATATATATATATATATATATATATATATGAATAAAGATCAAGTACAGTCTCAGTTATAATTAGGATATATTTTAATGTTGATAACTAAAATTTTTGTGGTACTAGAGAAGTCCTAGAAGAGTTAAAAAACAATATTGAGAAAGAAAACAAAAAATTGAGCCACTAACTACCTAATTTCAATGCTTGTTATAAGGTATATAAATAAAGTCATTATTTGCAATGATAAAGAGGTCAAAGAAACAGAAGAGTCTAGACATAAAACTGCAAATAAGGTTTTACAAAGATAGAAGTGTGATCCAGTGGAGAAAGGATATCTTTCAACAAGTGCTGCTGGAACAATTGGATATTCCTATGTAAAAATAGGATTATTGATCCATACTTCACATCACATACAAAAGTTAACTCAAATTGAATCAGTTTCAATACACTGATACCAAAAACAGGTAAAGACACATCAGAAAAGGAAAACTATTGACCAATTTCTTTCATGAACCTACATGCAAAATCCTTAATAATATACTTGCAAAATCAACTTCAACAACACATTAAAAAGACCATACACTATGATCAATTTGGTTTCATTATAGGAATGCAAGGCTGGTTCTACATACACAAGATTATAAATGTAATACAGCATATAAATAGACTCAGAAACAGAAATCCCATGATCCTATCAATAGATGCAGAAAAGACCTTTGACAAAGGTCTTTTGGAGAAAATCTCTATTCATTATAAAATCCTTGAAGAAACTAGAAATTGAAGGAACATAGCTCTACATAATAAAGCCAATATATAAAAAACCTGTAGTCAATATCAGACTAAATGGAGAAAAACTGAAAACATCTATCTTAAAATGAGGAACAAGACAAGGGTGTCCATTGTCTGCACTGCTAATCAATGTGGTAATTGAACTATTAACCACCACAATAAGGCAAGAGAAAGAAATAAAAGTGATCCAAATAGGGAAGGAAGAAAACTGTTAGAGCTGATAAATACTTCCATCAAAGTAACAGAATACAAAATATAAAAATCAGTACTGTCTTAGTATACCAATAATGACCAAATGGAGACAGAAATCAGGAAAACAATCCTATTCACAATAGCTTCAAAAATAAAATACCTGGGAATAAACATAACAAAGGAAGTGAGAGACATCTATAATGAAAACTTTAAAACACTAAAGACAGAAATTGAAGAAGACACCAGGAGGTGGAAATATCTTCCATATTCATGAACTGAAACAATTAATCTTGTGAAAATGGCAATGTTGATGAAAGCAACCTGAAGATTCAATGTAATCCTCATCAATATCCCAGTGACATTCTTCACTTAAGAAAACATTCCTAAAATTCATATAGAAGTACAAAGATCTCAAATAGCTAAAAGAGTTTTGAGCAGAAAGAACAATGCAGAAGGCATCATAACTGATTTCAAAGTATATTATAAAGGCATAGTAACAAAAGCTGCATGGTACTTACACAAAACAGACAGGTAGACCCATGGAAAAGAATAGAGAATGTAGAAATAAATCAATGCAGATACAGCCACCTGATGTTTGACAATGGTGCTAAAAATATAAGTTGGAGAAAATACAGCCTCTTTAACAACTGGAGCTGGTAGAACAGGGTATCTTCATGTATAAGACAGACTAGATACCCATCTCTCTCCTTGTACAAAATCAGTTCAAAGTTGAACAAAGACCTTCATTTAAAATCAGACATTTTGCAACTGCTCGAAGAAAACATAGGGAAAACACTTCAACACATAGCCATAGGCAAGGATTTTATCAGCATACCCCCCACCCCAAAGCACAAGAGACAATAGCAAGAATATACAAATAGGATTGCATGAAATTAAAAAGCTTGTGCACAGCAAAGGACATAATTACCAAAGTGGAGAGAGAGCATATAGAATGGAAGAATACCTTGGCCACCTATATATCAGAGACTTACTATCTATAATATATAAAGAGCACAAAAATTAAACATCAGGAAACAAACTATACAATAAAAATGGACAAAAGAACTTAACAGAGACTTCTCAAAAGAAGAAATACAAATAGCTAAAAATCATATGAAAAAAATGTGCAACATGTTTAGCTATCAGGGAAATGTAAATCAAACTACTCTGAGATACCATCTCACTCCAGTCACAATGACTACCATCAACAAAACAAACAAGAAATGCTAGGGAGGATATGGGGAGAAACAAATACTATTACACTGCTCTCGAAAATGTAGATTGGTGCAACCACTATAGAAATCAATATCAAGGTTCCTCAAAAAACTAAAAGCAGAACTACCAGATGACTCGGCTATAACACTTCTGGGTATATACCTTAGGGAATATAAGTCAATATACCACAGAGACACTTGCTTATCCATGCTCATTGAAGAATTTTTCACAATAACCAAAACATGGAAACAACCTAGATGTACTTAACCAGATGAATGAATAAGGAAATTGTGGTACATATACCACAGAGATTATTACATAGCCATAAAGAAAGACAAAATTATGGCATTTGCTGGAAAATTTATGACTAGAGAACATCATTTTAAGTGAAATAAACCAGATTCATAAACAGCACATGTGGTCTCTGATATGGGGAAATTAAACCTCAGTATGGGGCTGGGATTTGGCTCAGTGGGGAGAGCGCTGCGCTGCAGTCTCTGAGGTCCCGGGGCCAGCACCGCAAAAATGGGAGGACCTGGCAATCCACTCCCAAGGCAATCCCGAAACAGTCAGCCATTGAAAACCTTATGAGGGTCGCTGTGAGTTGGATACCGACTCGACGGCACCTAACAACAACAACAACAAACCTCAACATATGTTTAATACTTAAATATACAGGTCATGAAACTAGAAAGTAGAAGGGGACTATACTGGAAACAATAATGGACCAAAGAAAAGGGGAGAGGACAAAAAATGGCAAAGGGAGAAAGGAAAAGAAATATCGCATATGTTGCCTGTTAGGCAAAATTTCAATACAGATAGATGACAGATATATAGATAGATAGACAGACAGACAGAAATAGACACAAACAAGACAAGTGGCAAGTGGAACAAAACAAGGCAAGTGGAAGGTGGACCATTTTTAGGGAGGGAGTGGCTGGGGAAGGGGACCATAAGTGAGGAACAGGGCAGATGAACATGAGCAGTGTACAATGAAACACATGCATGATAATGTCGTAATGAGACTCATTACACTGTACATTAAAAATTAAGAAAAATTTTAAAAACAAAAAAATTGATCTGGATTTAATGGAAATTGTTGTTAGGTGCCATTGAGACAGTGTTTGACTCACAATGACCCTGTGTACAAGAGGTGAAACATTATTTTTAGTGCTCCTCTGCTATTCATAGGGTTTTCAATGGCAGATTGGTTCTGGGAGTGGGTTTCCAGGTCCTTCTCCCAAGCCTACACCATCTGGTGGTCTCTTATCCACGTACTCACCAGGCCTGACCCTACTTAGATTCCAGGATCTGATGGGATCTGATGCCACAGTGGTAAGGCTACAGGCTAATGGAAATTAGGCAGCTGTAAACACTTCATTTGTTTTAGGAAAGGTCAATATTCAGTCAACTAGTTATGTGCCTATATTTTAAATTACATCTCCGGTTAGAAAACACCAAAAATGCCAGCTTGAAACCTGTGCAATTATAGCTATTCTATCATTTTATCTATAAAAACAACAATATCATACTGAATATCCTAAAAAAATCTTTGAAAACCCAGCATTTGTATTTTGTTACTCTGTTAACAAAGAAGGAGAAAACTCTTGGAGTCATTGAACTTAAAATGACCATTTCTATATATTTCTAATAAACCTAATAAAGGCACAGTAGAAAGTGTTTCTATAGTTCTTTGAGAAAAAGCATATTTGCCCATTACTAAAACTAAAATGTATAAAAGAAAGAAAATAAGTCATTTGTGAAATTGGCAAAAGACATGAACATATCTTCATGAAAGTAGATATATTTGTGGAAAACAAGTTCATAAGAGGCTTTCGACATATTTTGCCATTAGGAAAATGAAAATTAAATCATTAATATATATCATTGAGTGTGATTAGGATGGCTAAAATTAAAGGACTGTAACCTAACAAATGTTAGCAAGATGTGAAGAACTAGAGTTTTAATATATTGCTGGGGAGAATGTAAAACAATATAATTTTGGAAAATTTTTTCTTAAAAAGTTTCTTAAAAAGTAAAAAATAGCTTGTCATGTTGTTGCATGCCTGTAATCCCAGCTGCTTGGGAGGCAGAGGAAAGAGGGTTGCAATTTGGAAGCCAGAGGCAGCCTACATGACTTAATGAGACCTTGTCTCAAAAAAACAGTAAAGAATGGGCTACTGGTGTGGCTCAGTGGTAAAGCTCTTGGAAAGCGTGTGTGAGGCCCTGGGTTCAACCCCTACTATTGAAAAAAAATAGCAAACCAAGTATCAACCATATGAGATGGCCATTCTTCTCTGTTTACCCAAAGGAGATGAAAGCATGCATACATAGACTTGTACACAAATGTTCCTGGTGCCAGGCGTGGTGTCCTATGCCTGTAATCCCAGCAACTCAGGAGGCAAAGGCAGGAGGATGGCAAGTTCAAGACCAGAGACAGTTGACAGTCTGCATATTTAAGTGAGACCCTGTCTCAAAAGGTAAAAAAGAAAAAAATGGGCTGGAGGTTCAGCTCGTGGTACACCACTTGCAAAGCATGTAAGTGCAAGGCATTGGGTTCAACCTCCAGTACTGCAAAATAAGTAAGTAAGTAAGTAAATAAATAAATAAGTAAAGGTCCTACTAGTTTTCTTTTTAATATCCAAAACCACCCAACTCAAATGTTTTCTTTTCTTTTCTTTTTCTTCTTTTTCCTTTTTTTTTTCCTTTTTTTTCCAGTACTGGGTCATTAAACACAGAGCCTCACACATGCTAGCCAAGAGCTGTAAAAATGAGCTGCTGAGCTGTGCTCCTCTGCATTATATTTTAAATTTATTTTTATTTTAGGAGAGAAAGGTGTGCAGGCTGCCTTTGGCCTTGAACTCAGTTTCCTCTTGCCTCTGCCTCTGCCACCTGAGTAGCTGAGATTACAGGCATGTGCCTTAGTGGCTGGCTTCAATATTTTTTTCAAAGAGCAAATAGATTAAAAAAAAAAAAAACCTGGAACACCTCCTACATCAATGACATTTTTACTACTGCATAGCAATAAAAATGAATGGATTTTTTTCTACAGGTAACAACTCTGATGGGAGTATAGGGATTTTTGCAAAACACAGAAAACAAATATAAAAAGTTCTGTACTCTTTTAGCAGCTTTATAAAATGTTCATAGAAAATACAAACCAATAAGTGATGACAGAAAGGAGACCAGTGGTTTAATGGAATAAGAGGAGGTGTGGTGATGCAAGAGAGTAGAGAAAATCCGAAGACCATGAGGGAACTCCCAGATGTGATAGGATGATTTTTCTGATTTTAGCAATTTTTTACTGGATGCATTGTTATTACTGGAAGTTTTCAAAATGTATCATTTAATTATGTACAGATATTTCGTGTCTATCACACCTCAAAAATATGTTATTCCCTTTAAAGAGCTACTAAAATAAAAGCCATTGTGAGTAATCTTGTGGATATTTAATATGATTTCCCAAAATTATATTTTTTTTCAAAATCTGTTCTTATATCTCATCTTGGCCTACTCTTCTTTAGTTAAAGATATATTCTCTTTTAACTATTGATAAACTGGTATACATATTTCTAAAAATTTCTCCAGAAGTCAATTTCTGCAGGACTTCTGCATGAATTATCAAAGTGTTGGCCACTCCTTTCATTAAAGGAAATAATCATCAATAAGACTTAGTTAGTTGGGGTTATTTTCTACTGTGGGACATTATTTCTAAAGAAAAAGACATCTACTAGGCTTCCCATTAGATAAATAACATGTTCTATTTAATCCCATTCCATTCTCAAATTGAAGCTCAAGAGAAGGTGGAATGTTTTTTCTAAACTATTCATTGAGTTATTTCCTCCTATTCTCTGCAGTGTACAAATATTCCTTAAAATCCCAGAGACCACAATATTGCTCTTTCCATGGGATCTCTGCTGAGAGGAATCAACTGGATAGGTTAAGTAGTTCTTATTTTTTTCTTATTCTCTAGGTAACTCTTAAAAATTATAGGGCACTGGTCACAGAGATATTTAGAGGTAAAATTTTCTGATGGCTTCTCATGGAAATTTGGTACTTTAAACAAATATTTTTCTCTCTTCATTTTTTTCTCTACTAAAGGAAAGGACACCTGCCCATACACAAAATGCAGTGTAATGAGGGAAGTTCTTCATCTGATTTTCTCCATATTGCTCCAGGAAATTCCAAGCTTAGTTCTACTGTACCCAATGAATCATCAACAATAACTTTCTGTTTCAGCAAGAGGATCATTTGGATAATAAATATCAGGGCTGACATAAGGGTGAAGTGAGAAAGGCACTTGTGAGCATGAATTTCAAGAATTAAGAAAAAACCCAAACTCAGAAAATAACATTGCTGTTGCTAGGTGCCATCGAGTTGGATCCTATGTACAATAGAATAAAACACTCCCCAACTCTGCCAGGCACACCATCGTTTTTAGTTTAAACTCATTGTTGCATCCACATATCAAGCCATCTAGTTGAGGGTCTTTGTTTTGCTGGCCAGCCACTCTCCAAACATGATGTCCTTCTCCAGAGATTGATCCCTCCTGATAACATGTGCAAAATTCATAAGATATAGTCTAGCCATCTTTGTTTCCAAGGAGCAGTCTTATTGCTCTCCTTCTGGATGGATCTGGGTTTTTTTTTTGTTTGTTTTGTTTTGTTTGTTTTTGGCAGTCCATGGTATATTCAATATTCACCTCTAGCACCATATTTCAAAAGTATGAAATCCTCTCCTGTCCCTTATTTACTGTGGAGCATTCACAAGCATATGATATAATTGAAAGTACCATGGCATGAGTCAGGTACTTCTTTGTCTTCAATGTGACATCTTTTCAACAATTTAAATATAGACAACATATAACATAATATTTCATAAAAAACAAAATGAATGCTAAAAACTATTGGTGCAAAATATCAAAAGTTCAATTAAAAACAGGATCATTTTTCATCCTATTCCACAACACTCATACCTAAGGATGAAAGAAGCTATTTTTTTACTTTGTCTAGCACCAGAAGCATTGCTTATTGAATTTGGCATCAGATACTAATAGAATGAATTTTGGGATTGTGCCATCCTTCCCAGTGTCTGGGTAGGGACTTCCTTAATTATTCTAACCTCTTGAACAGAGTGGGGTAGGCACAAGTCTATACAGTGAATTGACTTTTTCTTTCTCCAAAGAGTTCAAAATAAAAAAGCACTATTTGAGAGTAAGGGCAAATAATGTCCAACCTATCTGCTGTTTCCATATAGTGAGAAGAGAGAGGTTTCTGTTGGTATAATTCTCCTCATCATGAGTGTCTTCAGATTTGTCTTCCAATTTTCTAAAATTTCTCAGTGATATAGATAATAAATCTGGTTTTTGTATGTCATGTTATAAAATTACCTGTCTATTTACATTGTAAATTCAACCATTACTGTCATGTTGCTGCTCAGGAGAAGAGCATAGCTTAATATGAACTTTGGGAAGGAGGCCATCCTTGGATCCTTTGGTCAATATCAGCTTCCACTGACTGTCTTGGGTTCAGAGAAGACAGGAAACTGAGCTCCTACATCCCGAAATGGAGAAAGAACAAGAGAGAACTGTTCTTTACTTTTGAATGACCATGTCCTCTTCTCCAATTTCATGTTCAGTAAAATATTATTGAAGAATGTGTTGCAGTTGACTTAAGTATAGAACATACCTGTGAACTGACAGAGATTTCCCTTGAAAGGCAAGGAATTTAATGAACTTTCCCATTCTGAGCAATGTTCATAATCATCTCCTTTATTTTTCATTAAAGGTCTGTGAGGAAGGAAAGACTTTTTGTTTGTGTTGTTTTCTTTTGTTTTAAAAGTTGATAAGGAAACTGAGAGTCCTACATTGTAACAATTTGCACATGATCATAGAGCTAATCTTAGAAGAACCAGTTTTGGAATAGAAAACTGTTCAATTGCAAATCTAGGATTTACCTGTTAGGTTTCACCTTCTGTAGTTCATGTTTTCTTACAAATTATTTCTTTTAACTGTAACATATATCATTTGTTCATATCTGATCCAATTTGTATAAAAGGGAGAGCAATGAGATTCATTTCTAGTCATACTGAGGTATATGGATGAAGGAAAGTTTTAAAATGGATGTTTAAATAAAAATACATACTTAAAACATGTTACTGAGTAGGAAAAAAATCCCTGGGATCCTCTACTGGAGAGAACTCAAAGTTAGTGCCCTTTTTTGGTCTGAAAACTATGTCCATTTAAAAAAGTGATTTCCTTTTATTCAGCTATTAAATTTGAGGATTAAAAAATAGTAATGATCAGAAATGTTGTCTTCAAAGAATCGTGTTCAGTTTATTTTTAAAAATCTACCATTTTTTAATAATTGAAATATAATTTATCACCCTGATTGGAAGTTTTTTGAATGAAAACAAGAGAAGGGCAAATGCAATGAGAATGCTGTGTCAAATCCATGTGCATATTTATCTCTAATCAACTATTTTCTATTGATGGATGAATGTGATACTTGCACTTTTTTCTCAAATATTATAAATTAATAGAACTTACCTCTGGAGAATTTTATTGTGATATTTTTTATAAATTTTATATATTTTATATTTTATATATTTTATATATTTTACCATGTATTGAATTCAATATTTTTCTCTAGTTTGCAAGTTTTATGAGTATCAATTTCAAAATCAGAAAACATTCAAATATCATGAAATGTTATGTCTAATATTTTATTACTATATGAATAGTATTTGTCTTATGCATGGGTATAATATTGAGATTAAGCCTTATATTTGTAGTCCTAAAAATTAATGTCAAATATTCTGTATGTATTTCTTTAAGACTCTATTATGTGGTTCATTTCTCCATTTATATTCTTAAAGTTACATTTATTATTGAGCCAACTAAAATTTTCAACAGCAGTGCTGAAGTAAAGTAAACGTTTATTCATCTATCATGGGTAAGAAAGAAATAGATGGACAAAGGCTCTCATTAGTGAATCAGACGTCTATCTTCACACTCTATTTTCCAGGTTTCTGAATAGGCTTACATGGAGTGTTCAGTTCCAGACCAAAAATGATATTTAAAACCTCAAGTGGAAGAAAATTTCTGAAAATCCCCTGCCTTATAATGAATCTTCTGGTAGTATCTTAGAACTTGTTCTCAAATATCTCCATGGCTGGTAATTGACCATGGAGACACAGATAGTTGTAAGAGATACTAAGAAATATTTTAGCTTGGGGGCAATAGACCTAGCCAAAGATTAGAATTTTTGTTTACTTACAAAGATACCTAGAGGGTATTTAGAGCTGTTTCTTCAGAATATAGTGGAAAGAAATTAAAGAAATAAAACCAGCAGTCCATCATGTTACAGAAATGTTCAAATGTATTAAGTACTAAAGACCATAATGCAGTATTCAACCAAAAACAAACAAACAAAAACAAAAACAAGGAATAAACATCATGATAGGAAATTTAAAAGACATACCAATTCACAAAAGGATGTGGGGAATCCTGACAGAAACAAGAAAGCATTATACACAGAGAATAGGTATTCATGAAATAGATAAACAAATAATTGAGAAAATAAATGAAAAGCCTATTAATTTTTTTTTCAGTTGAGAACAGGTCAAAGTAACACATGCTATGTGGTGTTGGGGATTTTTAAAATTATATTTCTCAGCTAGGGTCCATCATAACAGCCTGAGAGGCTGACCCCTAGTTGACCCCAGGGCTCATCTCCCTCACTCAAACCAGCCCCTCCCATCGAGTGAGCAAAGATGGCCCCCAGCCAGCTTGACCTGCCCTAACCACCCTAATTTTGATTGGCTCCCCTCACCACTTTCAGGTAATAACTGTCCCCACCTGGTAGGTATGTCAGTTTACCTGCTGTACCTGTCAGGTGTGGGCCCTGATTGGCTGAATCCCACCATGTGACCCCCTCCAGGACCCTATAAAAGCAGGGCTCCTGGACCCCATCTTTATCCTATTGATCCTGACCTCTCTGGCCTTCTCCTGAACCTCATCACCTGGACCAGTGTTCCCTACTCCAGCAAGACCTTCTAGCAAGCCGGTGGGATCAAGACTAGGGGCCCCAAAGAGCCAAAGGCATCTAGCAAGCCACGAAGAGCCTCCCAATTCCTCCCATCCTTGGAAGGAGGGAGGTAAAGAAGGCGAGCCTTGAGAGTCAAGACCATTAGATCTCCAGGGAACACTAGCTGCTGTGGCTGTGCCTTTAAGGCTGAGCTGTACCAGCACTTAGCCCATGCTGCAGGCCTAGAGCCCGCACTTAAAGGGATAGAGCTCTGCTCTAAAGGGGCTGCTTGCTCTTTGCTCTCCATCAGGGGAGCATCCCAATAAACCTTACCTACCCTTGTTTAACCACCAGAAGGTCTCCCGAGGTCCTTCTTTCCCGACACCGACCACATTGTTATGTTGAGGGTTTGGCCCTAATCTTAGCCGGGCTAGAGCTAAAACCCCAACAATGTGGAAATTACTTTAACAATGAATCAAGCTTATACTTTCAATGTCCTGTGCAATTATATGCATATATGTATGTATGTATACACATATGTATGTATTCAATTTTTCAATTTGCATTAATAATTTTTTAGGTTTTCTTCCTTCCCTTTCTAACATGGGACCAAAGTGGAATGTTCCAAATATCTTAGTGACATGGAGAATCATCAATTATATAAAATCTTCCCTTCCTCAAATGGTAAAAGATTTTCAAAGCTTCTGTTGTTGTTAATAGGTGCCCTTGAGTCAGGTCTGACCCATAGTTACCCTATGTACAACAGCATGAAACACTCCCTGATTCTGTGCCAGGCACAGGATCTCAATTATGTTTAGGCCCATTGATGCAGATACTGTATCAATATGTCTAGTTTAGAGTTTTCTTTTTTCTCATTGACCTACCATTCTCCCAAACATGAAGTCCTTCTCCAGGGATTGGTCACTCCTGACTATATATCCAAAATATGTAAGATGCAGTATAGCCATCCTTACTTCAAAAGAGCAGTGTCTGTTTGCACTTCTTCTAGGACAGATAAATTGGTTCCTTAGGCAGTTCATATATTCAGTATTCATCTCCAGCATCATAATTCAAAAGCATTAATTCTTCTCTGGTCCCCTTACTCAATGTCCACCTTTCACAAGCATATGGAGCAACTGAAAATACCATGGCATAGGTCAGATGTACCTTCTTCTTCCATGTGACATCTTTACTTTTCAGTACATTAAAGAGGTCTTTTGCAAAAAGATTTTCTCAATGCAATGCATCTTTTGATTTCTTGACTGCAGCTTCTGTGGGTGTTGATTGTAGAACCAAGTAAAGGGAAATCTTGGACAATCTCAACTTTTTCTCCATTTACCATCCAGTTACATATTGACTCAGTTGTAAGGATTTTTGTTTTGTTGATGTTGAAGTACATTCCATACAGAAGGCTATGTTCTTTGATCTTCATCAGTAAATGTTTCAAATACTCTTCACTTTCAGCAAGTTGTGCCATCTGCATAACATGTTGTTTATGACTCTTCCTCCAATTCTGATGTCACACTTTTTTTCATGAGGTTCAGCTTAGTGTAGAGATTGAAGAGGCACGGTGAAAGGATATAGCTCTGATACACATCTTTATTGCCTTCAAACCAGGCAGTGTTTCTTTGTTCTGTTCAAAGGACTGCCTCCTGGACCATGTACAGATTCCTCATAACTACAATTAAACGCTCTTAATTTGTTATGATCCATGCTGTCAAATGCCTTTGCATAATTGATAAAACATAGATGAACTTCTTTCTGGTATTCTCTGCTTTTTGCTAAAATTCATTTGACATCAGGAATGATGTCCCTGGTTCCATGCCCTCCTGTGAATCTGGCTTGATTTTCCAGCGGTTCTCTGTCTATATATTGCTACAGTCACTTTTGAATGATCTTTAGCAAAATTTTGTTTGTGTGTGATAGTAATGAAATCAGTTGATAATTTCCACATTTGGTTGAATCCTCTTTTTTGGGAATATGTACAAATATGGGTCTTTTTCCGTCAATTGGCATGTACTTGTTTTACAAATCTCATGGCACAAACTTATAGTGTTCCATTTGTTTGTTGAAACATCTCTGTTGGTATTCTATCAATTCCTTGAAGCTTGTGTTTTGAAATTTTTCCAAGGAAGCTTCCACTTCTTCCTTCAGTAAAATTGGCTTCTGATCATATGCAACCTCTTGAAATGGTTGGTCATCCACCAGTTCCTTTTTTTATAATTACTGTGTTTACTCCTCATCATTTTTGATGTTTCCTGAGTCATTTAGTATTTTCCTGTCAAATCCTCTACTATTGCCACTTGAGGCTTTAGTGATTTCTTCAGTTCCTTAAGCTTGTGAATAAAACAACATGTTTCTCACTTTTGCTTCTTTATATCCAGCTCTTTGCACATGTCATTACAATATTTGATTTTATCTTCTTGAGCTGCCCTTTGAAATCTTCTGTTTACTTCCTTCATCATGTTTTCTTTTCCTTTTGCTTTAGCTTCTCAACATTCAAGTACAAATTTCAAAGCCTCTTTGGACATGTAATTTAGTCTTTTTTCCCCTGTCTTTTTAATAACCTTTTGTTTTCTTCATAAGTGATATCTTTGATGCCATGCCACAACTTGTCTGGTCTTAGTTCATTAATGTCTAATGTATTAAACCTATTCTTCAGATGATCTCTGAACTCAGGTGGGATATACTTAACATGATATCTTGGCTCTCATATACTTGTTCTAATTTCGTTCAGTTTCAGTTTGAAACTGCATATGAGTAGTTGATGGTCTGATCAAAAACCAGCACCTGGTCTTGTTCTGACATTTGTTATTGGGCTTTTCCATCATCTCTTTCCACAAATGTAGTCAACTTAATTCCTATATATTTCATTTGGTGAATCCCATGTGTATAATAGCTGTTTATGTTGGTGAAAAATTGTATTTGCAATGAAAAGGTCATTGGTCTTATAAAATTCTATCATGTAATGTCTAGTCTCATTTCTATCACAAAGACCACATTTTCCAACTACTAAACCACCTTCTTTGTTTCCAACTTTTGCCTTCTAGTCATCAGTAATTATCAGTGCATCCTGATTGCATATTTGATCTATTTCAGATTTCAGGAGCTAGTAAAAATCTTCCCTATCTTAATTTGTGGCATTACTGGTAGATAAATAGATGTGAATTATAGTCACATTAACTGGCCTTCTTTGTAGGCTTATGGATATTATTCTATCACCAAAAGCATTGTACTTTTGTATACATCTTTTGATGTCTTTTTTGATGATGAATGCATCCCTATTTCTCTTTAATTTGTCATTCTTAAAATAGTAGCCCATATGATTATTAGATTTAAAATGGCCCATGCTAGTCCATTTTAGTACACTGATGCCTAGAATGTTGATGTTTATGAGATCCATTTCCTTGTTGATGATTTCTAATTTTCCTAGATACATACTAAGTACATTCTACATTGCAAATATTAATAAGTACATTCTACATTGCAAATATTAATGGATCTTTATAGTTGTTCCTCCTCATTTTGAGTCATGCCACATGAGCAAATGGTTGTGTCTGGGGCTTTACTCAATTTCTATCATTAAGGTAGACTCTACTTTGAGGAGACATCCTTCCCCAACTGTCTTTTTATGAGAGCCTGAGAGGCTCATTTTCCTACACTATTTCTGATAGTATTTCTCTGCCATTCACAGCATTCTAGGTATTCCTATTTAGAGATAAGACCAATCTCCTCCTATGCAGAATTATAATAATGGAAAAATAACTAGAAATCTAATACTCATTAACCTTTCTGATGTATCCATAAAGAAGGTAACTACTTCCATAAATTATAATTTTCATCTAAGGATGGAGCTTAAAAACAAATAAATTAAAGGGACAAAAAACAGAATTGAGCCAGGAAAAAAAAACTTGTCTTTCACTTTCCAGTCATCAGAGGACAATAGGTATTCTCTAGATAGAAAGGAAATACATGGATTTAATAAACAAAATACTACAGTGTTTTTAGTTTTGAAAATATTTATAAGTGCTTTGAGAATTCTCCTAGGTAACCTTCCATGTTTTTTCATGTTGATGATAATTTTTATTGATGATTAATAATTACTGCTTTTGAAATATCAAATAGTAGGTTTTTCTTAATTTTGAAATTATTTAATAGAATTTTTTAAGCGTTAAGAATAAACTTACCAGGGAGGTGAAAATTAGAGATCTGAAAATTCTATTTGGGATTTCAATGCTGAAGCATACATTTTTAGCTGGAAATTTATTCTCTATGAAAAGTTTATATTTTATCTTAAAAGAAAAAATGTAATTCTTAGTCACTGCAACTTAGAGCATATTAGATTATCACTTCATGTATTTCAGAAATTTGAGCTTGTAAAAAATGACTCATTCAAGACTGAGTTGGAGTAGGGGCATTGCTCTATCTGTCTCATTTAAAAATGTCATAGTTTAAGTCTAATTAAAAAGGTACTGACAAGACAAAGTCATCACTAGAAGCACCAATTCTGCATTTCTAGAACTAGATTGCCTGCAGCTATAACCCTGTGGAATCTGATCCCGTCAGATCTCAGAAGCTAAGCAGGATCTGATCCCGTCAGATCTCGGAAGCTAAGCAGGATCGGGCCTGGTTAGTACCTGAATGGGAGACCACCTGGGAACACCAGAAGCTGTAGGCTGGGAGAAGGACCCGGCAACCCCCTCCCAAAATCAATCTGCCATTGAAAACCCTATGAACAGCAGAGAAGCACTGACAATAGTGTTTCTCCTGTTGTACAGAGGTTCGCTATGAGTCGGATACCGACTCAAGGGCACCTAACAACGACAACAAGAACTAGATTGTGAATGGGGTGTAAGTGGATGACTTTCTCTTCCTTTGCACTTTGAGCTACATGTTATATTTGTTTTATATTCATTTCACATTTTCACTTTTGCTTCTAACTTTATTGGGGTACAAGTTTTCTATAACCTATGTATAAATCAGATTTAGAGATGGAATGCCATTTACACATACAGTCACAGAGATGATCATGAACAATGACAACTGTGACACCATTTAAGTGTTCTTTTCTTTTTTTCATCTTGACCTTTTAGAGTTATTTTAGTCCTGTTATGATTTGGATATCAAACATCCCCTGAAGGCGCATGTTTTGAAGGCTTGGTCCCCAATGTAGCAGTGCTCAGTATGGAAGGTGATTGGATCATAATGGCTGTAACCTCATCAGTAGATTAATATGTTGATGAATTCATAGCTTAATGAGCTATAGGATGGTAATGGAAATGTTTTTAGCGACCAATTGGAGAAAGTAGGCCACTGGGACTTACCTTTCAAGAGTATATTTTGTCGCTGAATTTTCTTTCTCTTTCTGTTTCCCTGTTACCTTGAGGTCAGCAAGTGTGCTCCACCACCTGCTCCCTGCCATAATTTTGTGCCTTACCACAGGCTCAGAAAGAGTGGATGCAAGTGACTATGGACCAAAACTCCTCAAACTATAAGCCAAAATAAGTCTTTTCTCCTTTAAGATGATTATTATGAAGGATTTTGTCACAGAGACAGAAAGCTGACTGACACTGTTCCACAGCAATATTCCTATCTACTCCTTTCCTCTGCAACTATCGCCAGACCTGGTGATTCTCCTGATTTCTATTCTTGTCATTACATTCTTTGAACTCTATTCTTATCATTACACTCTTTTTTTTCTTTTTTTTTTTTTTGTACTAGGGACATAGTGCTGGACATGTCACAGTGTCAGGGACTGTTTCCTTCCTTTGTACACAGGGTCACTATGAGTCAGATTCGATGGCATTTAACAACAACAAGTGGGTTGAATCCAGGCCTCAGACATTCTGTGCAATTGCTCTACCACTGAACTGCACCCCTAGCCCACTTTTTAATTTTTATCTTGAAGCAGAGTTGCTAAATTATGCAGGCTGCCTCTGGCCTTGAACTTGCAGTCTTACTGCCTCCACCTTCCAAGTTGCTGCGATTAAAGGCACTCATCACTGCTTCTGATCTTATATTCTTATTTATACATATATTTGTTCCAGAAGACATTATTATGTTTATTATGTTTCAAATAAAACACATCTATAACTACATAATGTGAATTTCTTTTTTTTTTTTTTTTTGTGGTGTTGAACCCAGGGTCTTGTGCTTGCATGCTTTGCAAGTGCTAGACCACTGATCTATACCCCTAGGCCATTTTTATGCTTTTTGAGACATGGTCTCACTAAATAATGCATATTGCCTCTGGTATTGAACTTACAATCCTCCTACCTCTGTCTCCTGATTGGCTGGGATTAAAGGTGTGTGCCACTGAGCCTGGTTCAATGTGAACTATTTAAGAAGTCTTTTATTTTTATAATCCATATTAATTGATTCTAACAAATGTTTAAATATATT
>VMDO01014850.1:8807-25582 GCA_007922755.1 Pedetes capensis | reverse complement strand
AAAACCTTTACTCTACATTTTATTCATTTTTAAATATATGTGTTCATTTTTCACACATACAAAAATGTCCTATTAGAAGATAATGTATTTCAAAAAGTGTTAAAAATATAATACATATAGATTTTTAATTTGTGATTTTAAAACATGCTTACTTTTAATGTGTGTATCTGTAGAAATAAATTCATGCACATATTATATATTTCTAATATTTTATTTCTTCCCAACCAAGATTATGGTGACCAAAAGAAGAAAGATGAAAAAACAAACAAATGAACAGTCCAAATTGTGTCCCCAGTATTATAAATAATCTATCAGTTACCTTGATTTTTTAAAAAATTAATCCTTTTCAAGCTGGGCGCGGTGGTGCATGCCTGTAATCCCAGCGGCTTGGGAGGCGGAGGCAGGAGGATCACAAGTTCGAGACCAGTGGCAGTCTGTGTAACTTAGCGAGACCCTGTCTCAAAAAAGTAAAAAAATGGGCTGAGGGTGCAGCTCAGTGGTCCAGCACTTGCAGATCATGCAGGTGTGGGGTCTTGAGTTCAACCCCCAGTACCACACACACACACAAAAATTAATCCTTTTCCATGTTTCATTTTTCTGGATACTGCAATGAGATAAAAACATTAAATTATTTATGAAAGGAAGCCAAATTATGTTACAGAGAGGGGAAAAAACAACAATGAAAAAACTATTAGAGAAAAAGTAAAATTGCATAACCTATTACCAAATAATGATGAAAGTATATCTGAGCATACAATGGTGTATAATTCAAGTAATATTTATGTTCTATTTCAAAATGATTAAATATAGACTTAAAATCATTATAAAGTATTGCATTAACTATAGGTCAGGATCAGAAGTTACAAAGAGTCATTTTCTTATATTGTCCACAACTATGAAAGAGCACATACTGATTCTTACAATCCTCTTTTGAGAAATTATAAACACACTTAGTCCCAGGATGTAATATTGCTTTGAGGTTCTATATAATCTGAAGGACAAAACGTGAAAAAAAATCAGAACTGTTGTTTGTAGTGTAATACTAACAATGGAAACAACAATAGTCACCGTCTTTTACTACTATCTTAAAATATTGCTTTTATTCTCATAATATTGTTTGTAAAGGGATTATTTATCAGATAGAATTATAATTGAGTTGGTATATATTACAAACTTTTAAATAAATTAATGTGCTTCCCCAAAGGCAACAGTTGTAGGAGACAGGAAATCAATGAACCTTCATGTTTGATTGTGTGTGTTCTATGCTGTACTAGATCATTGTGTCAGGTGGAAAGAGAGCTCCATGAAGCTCTCGTTCTTCTGATAGGCTGGGCACTCTTGGTGATGCCTTGAATCAGGGGAATGTCTTTGCTTAACTTGCACTAATGCAGTCAACATGCCAATAGGAACTATGATACTCAGTCTTGAACACTGAACTATATAATTCCAGGCTTAATTCAAGGCATTAATACATCAACATTAATATAAATATTTTAGAAAGTTAGATTCTTAAATAATCCATGTAATAACATAGCTTGATTTACTCTACCTTAGACATAAGAAAATAGGACAGTTATGAAGAGAGAATCATATGGATAGTTCCTTATGGGACAGAAAACTCTGGCTCCTCATGGTTAAAAGAAAATTTTCCATGTTTTAGGTGATGAAAAACCTCAGAATGAGACATCTGAAGAAGTTTTGTGTAGGAAAAAAGTGATAAGAGATGGGAGGCAGAAAGAAAGGGAATAAAAGCTCACTCTGTAGCCATCAGCTTCCCAAGCACCACTTGAGACATGAATATCAATGTGAGCTTACTTTGAGACAAATAGCTTGAACTTTACTCTGTATGTTGTTGTTGTTAGGTGTCTTTGAGTCAGTGTCTAACTCATAGCAACCCTCTGTACAACAAATGGAGCACTATTGTCAGTGCCTCTCTGCTATTTGTAGGGTTTTCAATGGATGATTATTTTTTAGGAGTGGGTTGCCAGGTCCTTCTCCAAGGCTACAGCACCTGGTGTTCCCAGGCAGTCTCCCATCCAAGTACTAATCAGGTCTGACTCTGCTTACCTTCCAATATCTGACAGGATTGGACACCACAGTGGTATGTCTGCAGGTTTTGTCAGTATATCCTTTTACAAATGGTGTGGTCAGTAGCCAGTAACAACTTTTATGTGTGAAAAAATCAGATGTCTCTCATGTCCAGGTTAGTCATGTTCACCTTCTTTGAGGCAAGGCCCCTCTTGCTTTACCGATTAATTGATTGATTGATTTTCTTGTTGGTGCTTGGAGTTTGAATCCAGGGTCTTACACATGCTCTTCAAATGCTCTACCACTGAGCTGCACCTGCAACCCCTTTACATTTTTTTTTTTTATTTTGTGACAAGGTCTTGATAAATTACAAAGGATACCTCTGGTCTCAAACTCCTGATCCTCTTGCCTTAGCCTCCCAAGTCACTGGGCTAAGTGGTATATAACACCACCCCTAGGTTGACCTCTTCTGCTTTAAAGAAAGAATCCTATAAAGAAGTGGTAGCAAATTCTCAGCACACATGCCATGATTGATTGAGGTAACTAATTCCTATATTCTTTCCCAATGTACTTTGGTAGTACCTCTTGACCCATCTTAACATAATGCACTTGGCAGTCTCTTCCAGTTTTCTGAAGATACTGCTCAAAACAAATTCTGCTTACTAACATTTCCAAGGTATTTTGGTGGCAAATTCCTTCCATAGAATATGAATTAATGAAAAAAGAGAATAGAGTTAAATAAACTTGAAGTTATTGAAGCAAAAATGATATAAACTCTTAGCCAGGTGTGGTAACACATACCTCTAATCCCAGCATTTGGGAGCCTGAGGCAAAAGGATAGTAACTTTAACGCCAACTTGGGCTACATAGTGATTTCTAGGATATATAACAAGATTCTATCTCAAAGAGCAATCATATAAATTCTTGAGCCAGGTGTGGGGGCACATACCTATAAACCCAGTATTCAGGAGGTTGAGGCAGGAAGATCATGAGTTTTCAAGGCCAGCCTGAAGTACATAATAGAACCATGTCTCAAAATACAAAAAAAAAAAAAAAGTACATATAAATTTTTTTAAATGTCAGACTTAAGAATATTCATTATAAATCTACATTTTCTGTACTTCTGATTCCAGGAAGGGCCAGCTCATAGAAAAGTGTTTTGCAGAACACACTCTGAGAAATGTTTTAGAAATATTCAAAGCTACATTGCCCACTGGAAAATAAAGAAGTTTAGGCTTGTGTACCTAATATTTTTAGGTTAATGCTATAGAGTAAGAATTTGCAAATTTTCTCCATCAAGGCCAAATGGTAAATATTTTCTACTTTGCAAGCCATAAAGTCTCTCTCTCTCACACACAATTATTCAGCTCTGCTGATACAGTACAAAAGCAAACATAGTCAATTCCAGGTGTGGCTATGTTCTAATAAAAGGTTTCTGTTGTTGTTGTTATTTTAAAAAAGAAAGAAAAAAGAAAGAAAGAAAGAAAGAAAGAAAGAAAGAAAGAAAGAAAGAAAGAGAAAGAAAGAATCCTATTGTACAACTAAAGAAGGTTAGCCTAAGCCAAAGAGAAAAAAATGTGACATACTTGAGGTTAGGACAAAAGAGTGGGAGGGATATATTTGTCCTGTACGAGATACATACTTGAAATCCGTAAAGTCCCACATTTTATGGCAGTTGTTCATGGACTTTCACTGCTGAATGTACTTTCTCTCTTTTTCTTTTGGCCTCTCTTCTCTAAACACCAGCCTTAATCACAAATTTGTTTACCCTGACTTGAGGATATTCTCCCTCTTACTAACTCAATTAATTGTCCTCAAATTCCTTTTTGTGTCTATTTTAAAATTCTTTTATCAGCAATAGCAGCAGCAGAGAAAGAAAAGGCCAAAATCAGTGGATACAAACAGTAAAATGTTGACAAAAGAAAGCAAATGGATCTTACCAAATGATTAGCAAACCAGTGAAGCTAAACCTCATGTTTGGACGTTTGCCAGCCACCAAAAGCTACCTGACTAAGGAAGAATTACAGGAGAAACAATGGGTTTAGCAAATAGTCAAAAATAAAAATTAAGATCCCTGGATACCGTCCCAGAAACTGTGCTACCCAACACCTGTGTCCTCTTCCATGCAAGCTTTTTTGCTTCCTGTAGAAATCCTGGGCTCAGGGCAGAGCTGAGCTATGCTCCTGGATGAGGGATCACACTGGGAACAAGTTCTTCCCTTCTTGGTTTCTCTTGCTGGCTGCCAAATATATTTGCCCGCGATTTCCTCTTTTACACCATAGAAGACTAGAAGATTTTTCAATGGGGAGGCTGGGCTAAATGTTTTGAGACTATACACAAAATGGCCACCCTCCTTAATTACTGTGTGCTAGTATGTATCAGCTGAAAAGCCCTATCCTACACTTTCAAAATCCACCAACTTTCTCTAGGTTTTCTTTCCTTAAATGTGAATGCTTAAGTGAGCATTATCAGATATTTGAAGGTAACTCATATGGCTTACACTGAGGATTACCTATTCAAAATTGGTTAAATCTTCATTTCCTTTCCATTCATATAAAATAGAAACTTCTAAGATACTTTGCTGCTCCGGCCATGTGAATACATTTTATTCTGAATTTTATAAGTGAAGCCTGAGGGAAAATATTTGTTAAATCAATAACTCCTTTAGACCTATCATGCTGACTTTTTCTTCTCTTTTCCCTTCTTGCCAACAAGGGCACTTGAAAGAAAGAGAACTGCAGACCTGTTTCCCTGATGAACATGATGCAAAAATTCTTAAAAAAAAATCCTGGCAACCTGATTTCAGCAACATGTTATCATATACTATGATCAAGTGGGCTTCATTCCCCAGATGCAAGGCTGGTTTAACATATGAAAGTCAATAAATGTAATTCAACATATCAGAAGTCTTACAAACAGAAATCACTTAATTATCTCAATCAATGCTAAGAAGACCATTGACAAAGTGGGACACCCTTTCGTGATAAAAGATAAAAACCCTGGAGAAGATGGGCATAATAGTGAAATAACTCAATATCATAAAGCCTACTTATGACAGACCTGCACCCAATTCATATTAAACAGGGGGAATATTGAAACAATTTCCTCTAAGACTAGGAACATAACAAGGATGTCCAATCTCTCATCTTATTCAACTTTGTGACCAAAGTCCTAGCCAGAAAAATCAGACAAAATAAAGAAATCAAATGGATATAGATAGGCCAGAAAAAAGTCAAATTATCCTTATTTGTGGATGACATGACCCATTACATAAAGGACACCAAATATTCCTCTAGAAAACTCTTAGAGCTAAATAACTCATTCCACAAAGTAGCAAGATACAAAGTTAACACTCAAAAATCAGCAGCCTTCCTTTACAACAATAGTGAATAAGCAGAGAAGGAATTTAAGGAAATAATCACTTTCATGATATTTAGGAATCAATCTAGCCAAAGACCCTGAAGATCTCTAAAAGAAAAATATCAAAACATTAAAAAAGAAATCACAGAGAATGCTAGAAGGTTGAAGGATTTCCCTTGCTAGTGGATTGGGAGAATCAATACTGTAAGAATGGCTATACAACCAAAAGCAATTTACATATTTAATTCAATTCCCATTAATATCACAATGACAGATTTTGCAGAAATAGACAAAATAATGCAAAATTTCATATGAAAACACAGAAAACCACATAAAACAAAATAATCTTAAGGTGCAAAACTAGTGCTAGTGGGATCCTAATACCTGCCTTTATACTAAAGGGTTATATTAGCAAAAACATCTTGGTAGTGACATAAAAATAGGCTTGAACACCAATGGAACAGAATTGAAGATCCAGATATACACTGAGGCAACTATGCCCACTTGTTCTTTTTTTAATTTCAGTGAATTTTTCTCACTCTGATAGTAAGTTTTTTGACCTCTTTATATATTCTAGATAAAAGTTTTGTCATCTGTGTGTGTGTGTGGGGTGTATATATATATTCACACACATGTATATGTCTTATATATACACATACGTATATAGGTATATATATGTATGTACATAATATATACACATGCTTATATATGTATTATGAATGTATATATATGTGTGTGTGTGTGTGTGTACACACACACACACACACACTCTCTCACATCACTCTGATGTCTGATCCCATCAGATCTCGAAAGTTAAGCAGAGTCAGACCTGGTTAATATTTGGGTGGGAGAGTGCATGGGAATACCATGTGCTGTAGGCTTTGGAGAAGGACCTGGCAACCCACTCTCAAAAAACAATCAGCTGTTGAAAACACTATAAATATGATAATAGTGTTTCATCTGTTGTACACAGTGACTCTACGAGTCAGACACTGAGTGGACAGCACCTAACAACAAAAATATATATTTTATATTATCATATTATATATTAATATATATTATATATTATTATAAATTAATTATATATTAATATATTAGGATATTAATATATCATAATATATTTTATTTGTGGTACTTGGTTGAACCCCTGGCCTCACACATATTTTGCAAATACTCTATCACTTGGTGCACCTCCAGTCCATTTTCTATTTTTATCTTAAGACAGGGTCTTGATAAGTTACTCAGGCTGCCTTTAGCCTTGAGCCTGTGATCTTCCTGCCTTTACCTCCGGAGTTGCTGGAGTTACATCCGTGAGACACCATGCCTGACCAGATACATGTTTTCTAAACATTTTCTCTGAGATTTTAGCTTCCATAGTGTTTTCATTTGTGATCTTTGAAAAGTAGATGAATTTAACTTTGATACAGTATGATTAACTGAACCTTTTCTATTTTATGATTATTGTTGCTTAAATACTCTCTAAGAAATGTTTTCCCATCCCTTAGTTATGAATATTGTTGTTGTTGTTGTTGTTGTTGTTGTTGTTAGGTTCTGTCCAGTCTGACTCATAGCAACTGTATGTACAACATGTCGAAATATTCCCTGATTCTGTGCCAGGCACATGATCTTATTTATATTAAGGCCATTGTTGCAGACATTGTGTCAGTCCATCTGGTGGAGCATTTTCCCTTTTTTCATTGATCTGCCACTCTCCCAAACATGATGTCTTTCTCCAGGGATTGGTCCCTCCTGACTACATGTCCCAAATATGTAAGACACAGTCTAGCCATCCTTGCTTCCAAGGAGCACTCTGGTTGCACTTCTTCTAGGACAGATCTGTTGGTTCTTTTGCAAGTCCATGTTTATGAATCCATTCTCCAAAATATTCCTCTAATATTTGTATGGCTTTGGCTTTTATGTTTAGGTTTATGTTAAGTTTCATAATAATGTTTTTGTACTCTATGACTTAGAGTCAAATGTTATTTTTTTAAATATGGATATATAGTTATCCAAGTGCAAATTATGGAAGAAATAGTCCTCCCCAATGGATTGATCTGACTCATTAGGAAATATTAAGTAATTACATAAGCATGAGGCTAGTTTTGACCTTCCATTCTGTTTCATAATTTACTATGCCACTCAGTAAACCAGTGTCACACGCTGTCTACATTGTCAGCTTACAGAAACTTTTGATATTCAGAAGCATATGTAATCCAAATTTCTTTTTCAACTTTGCTTAAAATAGTCTATGTTCTCTACATTTTATGTAAATTTTAGAAATTTTAGTTTCTACTAAATATTTCTCTTAAATATAATCAATATTACGTTGCACTCACAAAGACATTTTGAAAATAATTGTCACATTAAAATTTGTACTACCTAGTTGTCTTCATATTGTTCTTCGGTATATGGGGAATCGATATGAGAAAATAGTGATACTCTGGCTATTGTAATTATCAAGAATAATTAAGTCGATTTGATGCAAGAATTTTGTGTCTTCTCCCATTGAATATATGACAGCTCACTTGTCAGTTCATAAGTAGAATAAAATCCAAGACCCTTCACATTTCTCAACACATTCCTAAACTCATTTATTAGTCACAGTAGCTATTTTTCAGATTCCTTAAGATTTTCTATGTACAAAATAATGTCACCTACTAAGATGGATTTTATGTCTTGCATCTAAAATTTCTGCCAAAGCTCATGTGTTGACGGCATGATCTCTAGCTGATAGTGGCAGAATTGAGGCATAGAAAGAAATAAGGTCACCGGGGGCATGCCCTTGATGAGCGTATTGAGAAGCATCTTCCTCACTCTCTTTTAGTATCAGGGCTGCTCTATTGTGGGAACAGCTTTCCTTCACTGTTTCTTCCCCCCCAACCCCCCACCCATGATATTCAGCTTTACCTCAGGCCCAAAATAATAAGGATAAGTGACAAAAAGGTGAAACTTCTGAAACTGTAAGCCAAAAAAACCACTTGCTTTCTTGTAAGTTGTTTATCTCAAGTATTTTGTCACAATAATGGAAATCTAAATAGCAGTTGGGAATATTTTTTTCTAATCCTTCAGACTATACTTGTTTATTTTTTCTGAGTAAAGGATAAAACTTTCTTATACTTTTCATAAAGATATTATGGAATAAATGAAAGTTAAAGAATTTATGCTCAAAAATATTTCTATAGTGTAAAATAGGGGAGATACACTTCGATATTTTTATTTATTTATTTGTTTGTTTATTTTCAATTAGGAGGTCTCACACATGATTTGCAAATATGGTACCACTGAGCTATACTCCTTGCCCATTTTCAACTTTTTATTTTGAGACAAGGCCTTACTAAGTTGCACAGGCTGCCTCTGGCCTAGAACTTGTGATATTTCTGCCTTCATCTCCTGAGTCATTGGAATTAAAGGCATGTGCCACCATGACTGGCTTGATTTGATATTTTAACCCAGGAAGTAATTTACTGTACATTCTTTTTATTTGTTGGAAAATTTTAATGTACAACTTAATGTGTTTCATTCTGACAAGCATTTCATTGTGATATGTCCATGTATGTGTTTCATTATACATTGCACAGATAACTTCCCCCTTACCCCATTGTGCACTTCCTCTCGCCATCCCATCCACCCACCAAAGGCCTCTCCTCCACTTGCATGTCTTTTTGTGGGAATATTTCTCTATATATCCTTGGATCCCAATTATGTTTTAGTTCGAAACTTTTTCTGTAGTGATCTATCTTTTTACATTGTCAGTAATATTACATGAATTTTCTAGCCCATGCGTCTTACTACAATTCTTTGGTATTATTGGTATTATAATTTTCTGTACATTCTTGAACATAGATAATTCAGATTCCTTGTATTTATAACTACTAAAAATAAGTCACATCAATTAAAACACCAGTATATCAGGGTTTGAGAGGTACTATTTAAGTTTGATGTAAAGTTATTTAAGAATTGATTTCTCATCTTATTCCATTAATTTTTTTGAAAGGACATTCCTCAATAGGGTTTTTTTCCATAAAATATGGAGCAGATGAAGGTTGAAGATTTTATACTTAAGAAATATTTCTAAGGCTTTTGTTAAATGAATAGAATATTGGAAAATCTTGAGTTTATCTCTATGCTGTAATCTTGATTTCCAGGTCTTTTCCTTTGCCCATGTATAGTAAATTAGCTGTGTTTAGGTAAAATTCAATAGCTTTTGAATAGGAATAACTCAGTGTACATAGAATTTTCTTGACCTAGAAAAGAAAGTTTCATGCAGACAAAATAATCACCCTGGAATTTAGGTCAAAGCAATGGGACCAACCTGAAATCACAGCATGATGAGTGTAATGTATATTTGTGAATGAGCTTGAGGCTTGAAAAATAATCTTTCACAGCTTTCTTGCTTTCATCTTGATGTTTTGGGTCATTACTTAGAAAAATAAAGATAAAAAACCTGGAGCAGTTAGATCATAATTAGAAAAGAGTCATTGGTTTTCATGGGCATTTGTTAGCAGAAAGACATTCTTTCTCGTGATAATCCTGCAATTTAGCTGATGCTTCATATCCAAATTACATGAAAACCGTTGCAAATTGGGCACAGTGTAAGTTAGAATCTATCCAGCTGGAACTAGAAGCCAACTCAAACATTGCTGTGTGTTTTACAAATTTCCTAAAAGATGTGTGCTCTTGTGACCCAAAAATTGCAGGACTGCATAAGGGTGGCTAGTGTTAACCTAAAGTACAGAAGTAGAATCATAATTCATAATAGACTAGTAATAAATTTTATTGCTAAACATTAATCTGGAAATTTATCTTATATTTTAATAACATAATATTAAAATTGTGTAAGTTTAGTCAACAATGAAATTGGAAAAAACTGAAAGTTAAATTTCCTAGTTATACTTAGCTTGAATGTGATTTTCAGATATTCATGATATTGGAGAAAAAAGTTTATTCTATATTCTATGCATTCAAGCATACCTTGGTGTACTGAAGTTATAGTTTCTAAGATAGTTCTGCAACTAGTTAGGTTCTAGCTATATTTACTTTTGATCCTAAAATAAGGCAGGAAGAAGAGCTAAAATGTAGTAAGTACCCACGTATATCAGATATAGTCCAAGATAGTTTTAAAATATAACTTTATTTTTTACAACAAACTTGCATGTTTTCTTTATCCTCATTTAATAAATGAGAAAAATATATTTTAAGTAAGTTGATTAAAGCCCCAACTCCAGAAGTGATATTCTTTGTATTAGCTCATAAAAGGTAACATGATAAATTTGTTTTTCATAATTTTCTGGGTCAAATAATTTCCTTTACTAAGTATGCCTTATCTAGATAAAGCTAGGCTTTCATCACCAGAAGTGCATTTAAAATTCTGTCTTGTTCAAAACCCTGCTAATTTTTTTCTTTAGAAAATATACCAGATTAGAATAAAAAAGAAAAATAAGTAAATAAACAAAACAAAAAATCCTCTTGTACTTGGAATTTTGTATTGTGTTGTAAACTATATGTTATGTAGTATAATGCATTGTAATGCCTTCTGAATTAATTCGCAGCATTGTGATAGGGACCATTAATTAGTGTAATTCTTTTCCATTTAATCTTTCCCAGTCACACCCTCTGTGTTTATACAGACATTCAGAAAATCCTTGGGAAGCCATAATGTATTAAAACATTTGGCCTGGGTTGAAGTACACACCATTCATTGCTAGCTATTAGAGTTGTACAGTTTGAAGGTTATTTAAATGCCCCTCTGTAGCTACATATTCCCTTTATGATATGTGTTATTGCCTGAACCTCTTATGGGTTAGATGACTATAAATATGTAGCATAATATGCATGGAAATTAATAAATATTTTTCACTTCTAATAGAAATTTTAAGCATATATCTGGGTCAAGCAGAGATTGGTTGAGTTTATGTGTGTGTGTGTGTGTGTGTGTGTGTGTGTGTGTGTGTTTTAAATATGTACCTCATTTTCAAAACACTGGAATTGTTCTTCCCTGGGTAATTTCTTTTTTTTTTCCTTCTTTCTTTTTATTTCTTTTCTTAAATTGTCATACTGGAGGGTTGATCCCAGGTCCTCTTGCTCACATTCTTTGCAAGTACTGTACCACTGAGGTATATCCCATACCCATTTTTTACTTTTTATTTTTTTGAGACAGGTCTTGATATATCAGGAAAACTGCTTCTGGCCTCAAACTTGCAATCCTCCTACCTCCATCTCCCAAGTCGCTGGGATTACATTCCCTGGGTATTTTCAAAGAGGGGATACATTTCCTTGTAGCTATGTGGAGAGGAGAAAAAACTAAATGATGAAAAAACTCTTCATTAGTCTGAGCATAGTTCAAGCTGTTGTATTCTTTCTTCTAACTATTTAGGGTCCTCCATTTTTAACAAAATGAGTATTGGACCAATCTCTGATCTGATAAAAAATATGGGTTTTCAATGGTGTTTGAGGGGCTTGCTTCAGGAGTGGGCTGCCATGTCTTTCTCCCATTTTGGAGTGCTAAGCATTGAACTCAGTGCCTTCAAGAGTACAGAGCAGCACTCTACAAACTTATGTGTATATCTGTCTGGGAGTTTGTGTTATCCACTCACATGTACACTTTCAATAAAGTTACCTGAAGAGAGTGTCTTACCAGCTCAGCAATCAGTCTTATTAGTATCCAAAATATTCAAGTAATGGAAGACATATATTAATGTTCTTCTTAACGTCTGCTATAATAAAGTGTTAATTATTCTCTGAAAATTTCTACAGCAGGCAGTCTTTAATTTATCATATGTTAGTGGTTGGATGCTGGAATTTGTGACTTTCACCTTGAAGCAGAGAATTATTACTAAAACTACTGCTTTAGTCATTAAATTGTTGCATCCTGATGACATTTAACTTTGGCATTCTGATAGAGCTACAGCAATCATGATAAGTCCTATTTCACTTCTACTTTATTAAAAAGGTAGATGGAGACATTTTAAGTGAATCAAATTATTAGAGTAGCTTTGAGTTTTAAAATAATCTTAGCATTCTTCTCTGTGATTCACTTATAAGTGCTAATATGAAATTGTAAAAATATATTTCAAAGATAATTAAACTATTTCTTTTTAAATGCACAAATTGCTGGGCTTTCCTGGAAGGATATGATTAAATATTTCAGAATGGCATAACCCAGCATAACCATTTAGCCAAGGGTTTCAAGTAGTCCTGTGTATCCAATATAAAATCAGGAATTAGAGAGCATGGTCTTATAATTTGCATAAAAGGTAACAATATATTTGAACATCATCCTGGGGACATAATGAGAAAGTTAAGTTCAGTTATAGTGAAAAACTGTTTTCCTTCAAAAAGTAAAATTGAACAAACTTCTAAAGTAAAATTGTAGAATTTGGTAGTTAACACATTAAGGATTTTATACAAACAGTAGAAAAAAAGGATGAGAAATAAATACCCAGCCATGAGGGGTTTGAGATGAACCTTACCAGTGACAGCAACAACAGAAAAAGAATTTAGACAGCAGAACATGGTCATTAGGAGTTTTGTTAGGTACATACATCAGTTGATAATAGAGACCATTTTATATCACTAATTTATATATTTTAGTTAACTTAAACAAAATATATGATTAATGTATAAGATTAATATATTAGTTTTCATTTAACTAATAATAAAACTTAATTACTTTACTATATAAAGTTATTTAATATAAAAAGCTTGTGGTTCTTGGAGA
The DNA here is from genome assembly GCA_007922755.1 of Pedetes capensis. Taxonomy (NCBI): domain Eukaryota; kingdom Metazoa; phylum Chordata; class Mammalia; order Rodentia; family Pedetidae; genus Pedetes; species Pedetes capensis. The sequence continues at coordinate 12,477 of VMDO01014850.1, read as the reverse complement.
AGTTAGAGTTTGTTGTTGTTGTTGTTGTTGTTGTTGTTGTTAGGTGCCCTCAAGTCAGTGTCTGACTCGTAGTGACCCTACTTACAATAGGTGAAACACTATTATAGTGCTTGTCTGCTATACATAGGGTTTTCAATGGTAGATCATTTTTTGGGATTGGGTTGCTGGGTCCGTCTCCCAAGCCTACAGCACCTGGTATTCCCAGGGGGTCTCCCATCCAAGTATCAACCAGGCCTGACCCTGCATAGCATCTGAGATCTGAGGGGATCTGTTCCCACTGTGGTATGGCCACAGGGTTAGCTTGTCCAAAATGGAGACCCTTCAGGCTGGACCCTCAGAATGGGAATTGACCATCTCAGATTCCCAAAAATTACATAATAGTTGAGTACATGAGTCATAAATCTTGGTAGAGGGCTGAGATAGATAGGCTCATAGTTGATGATGAAAGTGTCAATATTCCAGGCTTAGTCCCTAACCCATTCTGTATACTATAGTTGGATCTAGGTCCTCCTCAGACATGGTCACAAAACATGTAAATTAGATCTGGCCATAATTTGGTTGAATGTCTAGGATATTTCCAGACAATCTACACCCTTTTCAAAAGTTTTAGAGAGCTACAAAATCAGATGTGTATTAGAATTCCATGTGCATTGGATTTGAGGGTCCAGAGCTCTCAACCCAATTCTCCACTGAGAATCTAATCAGCAATTCTAATTTGCCTCTGATAGTGTAGCCCTGTAAAATTGTTGAAAGGGTGCAGATTAGATTTGGGAGTATATAGAAATCAATCAAATAAAAAACCCATACAAAATGGCCTCAAACTCATGATCCTCCTGCCACTACCTCCTGAGTGCTGGGATTACAGGTGTGTACAACTGCACTTGGCTCAGAGTTGATCTCTTCCCTAACCTGTCTACCAGGACTTTCAAACTTTAATTTCATTCTTCATTGTCATTCTCTCACATTCTCTCACTTACTTCTATTGTCCAGACTTCTTATGGATCACTGTCAATATCGTTCAAACTGTGCTGCCACAAAATGCCCTATACTTATCAGAATCTATGCTACTGCTTAGTATTACTGAGATTTAAAGGATAATTAACAGCCTAATAGCTTTATTCTGTTTTAATAATGATATCATGAATTGTAGACAATCCTCTGGGTCAGCACGCAACTTCACAATAAATGGAGAAAAGATTGAGGTTGTCCAAGATTTTGCTTTGCTTGGCTCTACAATCAACACCCATGGAAGCAGCAGTCAAGAAATCAAAAGACGCATTGCTCTAGGAAAAGCTGTGGCAAAAGATCTCTTTAGAGTATTGAAAAGCAAAGATGTCACAATGAATACGAAGGTGCGTCTGACTCATGCCATGGTATTTTCAGTGGCATCATATGGTTGTGAAAGCTGGACATTGAACAAGAGAGACAGAAAAAGAATTGATGCTTTTGAATTGTGGTGCTGGAGACATCTATTGAATATACCATGGACTGCCAAAAGAACCAACAAATCTGTCCTAGAAGAAGTACAGCCAGAGTGCTCCTTGGAAGCAAAAATGGCCAAACTGTGCCTTACATATTTCGGACATGTAGTCAGGGGAGAACAATCCCTGGAGAAGGACATCATGTTTGGGAGAGTGGCATGTCAGCGCAAAAGAGGAAAACCTTCCACCAGATGGATTGACACAGTGTCTGCAACAATGGGCTTAAACATAAATAAGATCCTTTGCCAGGCACAGAATCGGCAAGTGTTTCGATCTGTTGTACATAGGGTCACTATGACTTGGACTCATAACACCTAACGGCACCTAACAACAACAACAACAACATGAAGTATATTGTTTTCAATCAAGTTTCTTATATAGTTGTTTACAGGGAGAGACAGAAGGAAAAAAGTTCAATAATCTTAATAGTTACATTTTTTTATTTTTTTTTTTACAAAAATGATAACCCAATTAGAGTTTAACAGACAGCACCAAAATGTCTACTGTATGTCAGGAACAGAACAAAGTATTAGGGACATAAATATAGGAGGTTCCAGGTCTTGATATGGAGGAGTTCACAGAAAAATGAATGGGTGGTCACAGTCAGGTATCATGATAGGAGGCAGTGTGGAGTGCTACAAGACACACAACCTGGGTTTCAAGGTCAGAAAAGACTTCCCATATATAGATGTACCATTAGAGTCAATTTGGAACAAATAGATTCTATCCTCAAATTTTCAGAAAATTTTGAGAAAATTATTGAATACCTGTTAGCTGTCAAAACTTAATGATATCTACTGGGGATAATAAATATTAACCAAGAAAATATATCTGCCTTTTCTGAGTAAATACCTAGAGATGGGACAGACATATAACTATAAATGTAAATCACCATTAATTTTATGGATTAAGTTTTGATGTCACCAAGAACAAGTGTTTAACTTAAACAGAAGGAGCATCACTCGTGAAGTTTATGATATTAGAAACTTGCAGATGAGTGCGTGAGGACGTTTTGGGGAATCAATTTTTGTAAAAACTTTGTGTCATCATCCTGATGGTATTGGAAGCCAGTCACATTTCAGGAGCTAGGGAAATGTACTGAAAAGTGATTAAAGCAATGATAGAACTCTAGGATTCCTTCTCACTCTGTTAACAGACTGCAGTTGCTTTTGTTTACTATAACAGAACATCTAGAGAAGCCATGTCATTAGTAAGTACATTTAAAACACACTACAAAAGCCGGGAGTGGTGGCGCACGCCTGTAATCCCAGCAGCTCGGGAGGTGGAGGCAGGAGGATCGCAAGTTCCAGACCAGAGGCAGTCTGCATAATTTAGCGAGACCCTGTCTCAAAAAAGTAAAAAAAAAAAAAAAAAAAAAAATGTGCTGGGTGGTCCCAGCTCAGTGGTCCAGCACTTGCACTTGCAGAGCATGCAGACATGAGGCCCTGGGTTCAACCCCCAGAACTGGAAAACCAAAACCAAAACCAAAACCAAAACCAAAACCAAACGAAGAAACACTAAAAATGCTTTCATTCTCCTGAGGTACACACATCTCCCTGAATAACCATTGCTTATTATTGGAATTTACAATAATGACAGTAATTAAGGAGCTGAAATCCTTTTTAGGCAATTAGACATTATATTAATGTAATGTTCTGAAACTGAGCTTGCATCCTGATGCCACTCCCAATGTTCTTAAAAGGAAGAATTATACAGTAAAAGCTTCACATTATGCCTTCTTAATCTATAAATACTACCAGTGTAATTAGCATGTCTGGATGGGGATAGTTGTGAATCAAACCAGAAGAATCCCAACTAGAAGCCAAGACTGCCATTATCTGTCCCCACCACTCTACCTTTCCATATAATATATTTTTCACTGAAGGATCATGAATTGACTCTCTGAGCACAGAAGTCAGAAATTGTTTTCGGCAATGCAAAATCACTAACTGAAGGTTTAAGAAAGTAAATAATTGAAAATACATTAAAACCACTTCATTTATTATAGCAAATATTTATACTAATAACTAATGACATTCTTATACATATCAGTTGGCAAAATTGTATTGGCTATGGTTTTTAAATAACACCTTACAACTTCTATATCATATGTTGTTGTTGTTGTTGTTAGGGGCAGTAGAGTCGTGTCCGACTCATAGCAACCCTCACAGGGTTTTCTTTTTTCTTTT